>ATSW01014881.1:0-15476 GCA_000444245.1 Botryllus schlosseri | reverse complement strand
CAGAAGTAATCGTAATCGCAATCGATTACATTCATGAAGTAATCACCCCATGTCTGATCGGGGTACTAAGCATTGCTCCACAACAAAGTCGGAGTGCAGCATTTTGAACAGCTTGCACTGATCTGATCACATATTTAGGGGCGAACATACACAGAGATGATTATTTCCCGCGGATTCCTCAACAATGTATTCAATGAATAACTCCTTTCCAGCCTCGGGGGCGAAAAATGAATTTTTTACGACTCCGGCAGTGAAAGTGAAAAATGCTTTGGTCGGGATTGTAATATGACTTCGATCAGATAGCGTGTGTATTCGGCGCACATTGTTCTGTCGGCATTTCCGTTTGGGGTAGTTCTGTGGTTCGCCTCCATGCGGTACCAGTGGTAGGAAGTCGTGTTTGATCTGCTTGTGTAGTGACTTTGTTGCTGCATACCAATGTATCCCTAACTCTCTGTCTGAAGCATTTGTCGAGCTGTCAAATAATCGACTTGAGAATTTGCCATAATGGAGTGGATCTTACTCTTCTCTACATATCTAGGACATCCTGTAACCAGCAGAGTGCGCTAGTTTGCAGTTAACACAAAAGGAGGTCTGACTATCGCAGTTTTCGTAAGCGTGGTCTTTGCCACATTTCGTGCACCTCTTCCTTCCGCGGCAATATTTTGCTTTATGCCCGAATTTATTACATTGAAAGCAGCGTGTCGGCCGTGGATTATAGATCCTTGTCCTAAACTGAAGAAATTAGATTCTAACGACTATCGGCAGGATAGTAGAAGCAAAGCAAAGCAGTACTGATGTACTCATCTTGATTCCGGCATTCGAGCGATAGGTGAGTCTACGCACGTAGCTAACATGTTGATTGGCAAGGGATTGCTTAATTTCCTCGTCAGTAAGATCATGAGGCACATCCGAAATAACGCCGCGTACCTCGCTAGGCTTAGTTTTGAATAGCTCAACGCGAACCTCGGTCGGGTTTTCTTACCTATAGGTCAGTGCAACTAAGTAATTTTCCAACTTTGGCCCGGTTCGCGCATTGAATACTCAAGTCATCTGATGGTAACACTCTGAGGTCAGTATATATGCCCCCCTAAAACTCTGTACAGCGTTTTATTGATAACCAACGGGTTGTACTGCCTAATCTTATTCCGGTTAACACCTTTAACTACAACGGAATGCGCCAATTCTGAATTTGACGCAGATGAGGCCCCTTTTGACGCAGGTCCTTCAAGCTCAGTGTCGATGGAGCGCTTTTGCTCCTGCCTAATTCCCGCATATTTAATACCGCACGCACTTATAAACCAGAAAGCGGCAAATATATGATGTAAGTAAGGTAAGAAGTCACGATAACACCTTCTGTCCGACGAGAAGCTCGACTGCTAACAGCAGTTATCTGTCTTGATTGGTACGTCCTACCTCGACGACGTCCTGCACGCGAATCTACGGCGTAACATGATCACATGTCAAATAGACTATGATGAGCAATGTCCAATCCATAAAATGCAAATTCGGTGATTGCTCGAAGGATCTGCGAAATGAAATTACAACTGTAACATATATCTGCATTTTGCACTGCTCGCTGTCAATACCTAAATATTGCATATAAATCATAAGTAACCAATAGCACTGCTGGCTTCGGTCATATCTTTACTAGTTGCCCGTCATGTGAGCATGCGACACACGAGCATGTGACTTTATAACCCCATTTCCAACCAGAACCTTCAAGCCGACCACAACTTCAAGACACTCTAGTACTGCATGCTAATAAGCAGGGCTTTGGAGCCGGAGCCGTGCATTTTTACCGGAGCTGGAGCCGGGGTCGGAGTCAGTTATTTCAGGGGTAACTCCGGCTCCGACGTATTTCATAAGATGCTATTATATATTAGGGTTGCCATACGTCCGGAATTTCCCGGACATGTCCGGAATTTCACTGTTCAAACTAGCGTCCGGGAGCAATCTCTAAAATATGCCAAATGTCCGAAATTTTGACGTAGGCTCATAATTTATTTCGTAAATCAGCATAAAAACAATATTTTTTGGGAATATTTATGCTGATACATAATATTTTTCTTCGCGCTGCGCGCGATTTACTATCACGTCTATTGATTTTAATATGGAGACTACCACTCTCGCAAAAACTGTCATAAAATATAAATAAAAACGACCTTCATTTACTGGAATAAGCCTAATTGTAATCACAATTATAGGAGAATGGTATATTCCTAGAGATCGTTAAGGCCGTTCAAATGCTTTATTCTGGGGTTTGCGAATATGTTGAACGTAATCAGCTTCCAAAATAGCCCGTGAGTAAGTCTGGGCAAAGGTGCTGACTTCTTTTAGGAATCAGCTCGTAAAATTTTGATCTGGGCCAAGGAACATTTTCAAATTGGAGATTGAGTCGCGACCATAAAAGGTTGGAAACCACTGGATGTGGGGTGTTTATAAAGCTCCGTGGTGCACTATAAAGGCCGTATCGCATCTCCGTCGCCAAAGCATCTCGATGGTACAGGCGAAAAAGAATACCATGTCTCTCTCACCGGCATAAGGCTGATAAACAATCTTATAGGTAGAACATGAACATGACTTAACGATGTGCAATTACGCTCCCTGTATTTTCGAACTCATCATCCGCACCAGCACTACCGCTAACTCTGATCGTGAGGGCGGAGAGTAGTAGACTTATCTATATAGTAATATATGAAACGACCAATATTATTCAAATAATTTAACGACCAGATGCATATAGAAACCAGATTCATATAGCAATCACCCCCCGCCCAGAATGATTACCCCATAGTGTGCGCTCAAACCATTGTTTATTTGGGCGGGAGGGGACTGAAAACATGTGCTTTCGGTCCCGGTTACACAACACACAGCCACATACTCCTGAACCGGACCGTGACCACCTCTGGTCTATGAGCAAAGCTTTGCTAGTGTGACGTCATAACTCATTTTGAAATCCGCTAGTGGGCGCTAAAGAGCGTCCGGAATTTGGGTTGCGGAAATATGGTAACCCTATTATATATGCAACAACCATATCTGCTGAGTTCACATAATTCAACAGCAGGCCTTCTCGAAATTAAGAATCTTTTCCTCTTTGGCGCTACCTTTTCCGACTATCCATGTTCCTGGGGATTTAACAGCAGAGCAGTCATATGTTCAATGTTCAATTTTCATACATGAGTGCCGAACCTCGGTATGCGAAATATGCCTGTGAATATTGTGGATATTCGGCATACTCGCAATTTTAACATCAGCATAACCTTGTTGGTAGCCTATACGGTTCGAAAATAATGATTACTGTGTATTACGGGAAATGAGAGAAAGGACACAAACGTGATTTCGTTGCACATGTCGATATGACGAGCACGAGCCGAGAAATTCCATCTCATCGTTGCTATGAATCGGATGAGCAAATACTCATTCTTTCGTGATAGTTCTTCAATCGGGACGCGAAATTGGACAGTGTTATTGAGTATGCAATTATGCATGCTAATTGGAATTCATTACTGCGCATCATCGTCATTCACTCACTCCAGTAGGGATTTTCGAGCGTAAATAGGGGATGGCAGATGAGTGGCCCTAAACCCCATGGTATTTTACGTTAGAGACAAATTACTAATTTGATACGCGATTTCCAATTTTTAATCATCTGTTTCGTAAATTCATTCTTGATGTCTGCTTGATACTCTAGTATTCCGGATTATCGCGCACTGTGACTTGTAAATGTGCAATGTGCATACTGCATAGTTTAATTCGTTATGGGCATGGCGCAATGTGCATGGCACAGTGTTTAATTCCATGATTCGATTCATTTCAACGGGGAAATATTATATTCCGATAACCTTGATCGACACCGGATGGACTGGTAACGAGTGCACCAATATCGAACGTCAAACCATTGGCCATTTGGTACAAATCGAATTTTTATTGATCACGTCGTTATATCCGCCCATATTGCTCTTACACAGTTACACTTGAATAATAATCGCACATTTAAAGATTGAATTGAGCTGTATGGCTTAATGTTAACGAGTACTGTGCCAGTGTTACAACGCCGCATTAGAATTTGAATGCTGTACAACAGCAATGGCACGAAGTAAAGTGCGTTCTAGTGCAACTATGATGTTATCGACGATTGACAAGTATTCATTATGTCGTCACAAGCAGAGCTTTAGAGCAGCCGTAAATATGCATTGCATCCGATGTTACTGACGGCCGACAGACTCTAGATTACTACAGATGACTAACCTACGCGTAAATTAGTAGTCTATATAGACCAGGGGTGACCAACCGTTCCGGCTAAAGGGCCGCATGAAATTGACGAACGAGTGCGCTACCCACTATCCGCGCAAGGCGCGTAAAATTTTCAAAGGTAATATTATTATTACTTGGGTATATTTTATTCATCAACATCCCCAGTGTCGCGGCCAGAGACTAATCATATTACTGGTTGGCCTTGCAAATTCACAATCTGAGCAATTCAATTTCGATAATATAACAGGGAATTTCGATAATATAATGGGAAATTAGCTCGCGGGCTTCTCAAAACCTTCTCGCGGGCCACATATGGCCCGCAGGCCGCGGGTTGCCCGCCCCTGATATAGACAGACACCTTCGATAGTTTTCAGAGCCGGAGCTGGAGCCGGATCAGTGGTAATAATGTGGCTCCGGAACTGGAGCCAGAGCTACTGTATGATAGAAGAAAGAGCCGGAACCGGAGCTGGAGCAATGCAAATTTACGGCTGCTCCAAAGCCCTGCTATTAAGTTACATGGTCACATGTCTACGAACCATCTTTCCTGGATGTTGGAATACCTACAGGGATTTTGTGTCCATTAGAGGTATTTCAATCTACTTCCTACAATCGAGAGGTATTTTAATCTACTCAGTCTCCTCTCTATATACTTGCTTCAGGGCAATGTTTGGAAACTAAAGGAATGTAAGAACGTCAGAGGAGCAATATACAATGGTTGATATTACTCTGAAATTGATATTGGATATCTGAGCAATTTTCCTCTAATTTCGGCGATCAGGCACTTCTTGTGGAATTACTTTGATCTCCTCTGAAATTTTGCGATGGATGAGGAGCGTAAAATCTGCATGTCGGAGGGCCGCCTAAACAAACTCAAGAAGGGTGTTTAATAAGCAACCAAGTGGAATTTACTGCAGTGACACTCACACAAAAGATAATGCAAAAGCTTTGATCCCTTGCACAACAATCTTGTATCCTTTACGAGAAGCGCCTGTTCACGAGTATTTACATGCCTATGTATATCCGAGTAATATAATACTTGAAAAGTCAAGGCATTGTAGCTCGAAGACTCGTCTTTACCCCGGGATTGAAGACCATAAATGGAATCTGACATATATCAAAAGATGATTAGCTCAGGTGTGTCTACCAACTAAACAATTGTTGCACTGTTTGTTTTCACGAGATCTTCCGCATAATGTCCCTCCTCTATTATTATCCAATTCATCCTACAGTCGTTACCCACAGGGCTTTGGGGCCGGAGCCCCGGAGCCGCGCATTTTTGCCGGAGCCGGGCTCAATGGGATGGGCATTGGGATCAGCGTTTTTGGGAGGGGGGTGGTTGACAAAATATAATACGGTTTCGGTCCAGCATGTGAGCATCGCATCAACATGGTTGTAACCGAGAGAGACCTTATTCGAAATTGACGACGAAATGCTCGTATGTTTGGAAACAATGCAACATCTTTTCAGTCGTTCGTGTGAAGAAGCCCATCAGTACGTGAAAACGTGTGGTGGTATATTCCACAGCTGCAACACCTATCTGGGTTGCGGATTCGAGTCCGACCGAGGTCGACTCCAGAATTCCTACATAAGTGTTGGAGGTTTATCTATGCCAGTGGAGCCATATATGGCTCTTTTGGGTATAAGATATGGCTCTTTGCCAAATATTTATTTTTGTGCTGAATTGAATAATATCGCAGCGACTTGTTGCTAAATTTTCATCACGGTCAAAATAACTATTCTCGTGGCAGTATAAACATGTATTTGAGAGGTAAAGACAATGCCGTCTTCAGGTTTAGGAGCTCGGACCCCCTCTCTTCAAAATCATCAAATATAAGTTACTGTCACGCCGGCGGCCAATATCACTCGTAAATTCCATGCGCCGGTATTGTTTGTAATATACTGGAGCCGAATCTCGGCACTTGTTAATTGGCACGCTAATGATTAGTTCTCTGATTGCGCCGTTTATTTGGATGCTTGACATAACGACTTCGTGCTGTTAAGATCTCTCTTCTGTAATAAACGTTTATCGTGTGGCGACATCGTTTCGTGGTGCAACAGGGAGTACAGGCTCTGTATCCTGGCGTGGTGGCAACGATGGGATTCGAACCCACCCCATCGAAATGACTATACTGACTCAAACCTCCTGACGATGTACCCGAATCGAAATCGTGAATTGTGCGATACGTTGAGTCGAAGAGCACAGCAGATATGGCGCCGCCCATTTCAAAACGCAGTTTTCAGATACACATTGTCTTCCTGATCTACGGCGCGAAATGAACTGCTGTGGGTGTGACATTCACAATTACAAACTCGAATTACAAACAACGCCATAGCTATCCGCGGTCCGTTTTCTCCACGTTCTGTGTAGTATAAACTTTATGCGCGTAGCGCAACGTTATGTTACCGCCGAATACTTTGAGAATGGAGAAGTAGATAAGTATTAAGGGCGGAGATAATAAAGTTGGTTTAGCAATAAAAGTCGATTATCGTCTTCGTCAGGATTTAGCAACCCAGGATTAAGGAAACCGGTTGATCGCAGCGCATAAAGTTAGTGTTAATCTCTTGATTTATCAAACCGGAACAAACTATAGATAACTTGTTAGCGATAAAAACTGCTTACCATTCCTACGCACAAATATTCCCGATAATGACCGTGCCAATGGTCCTAGGTATTAGCTTCACTAATTATGTACCTGCCATTGCAGAGCGATACCAATATTCTATAATCCATTTTTTAGCTGTACCGAACGAATTGGACACGACCTTAATTTCGCGATAATGATAATTCGACATATTACAGTGGCAGTGTCGCTATCAGCAGGCTGCTGTTGTTGAAAATGATAATTTTCATGTTACGTGAGACAATGAGACAGCTGTTTCATTCAACAAATTGACAACTGATGGCCTTTAACGCCTTTTCGCATTATGATGTAACAGATAACGCCACTTGATTGAAAACTCGGGACACCTCGACTAAATATCGGGCGTAACCTTTCCATTTGATGAGTCGCGATTACCAGTATTTAATCACACGATTAGCAATATTCCGGATCAGCTAACTTTATTATCTCCGCCTGAGATGCGTCCCGATTAACAGTTTTTAATTACATGATTAGCATTCTCCCGGATCAGCTGACTTTATTATCTACGCCCTTGGATTTTCGGAATCAGTGTGACAGTCACATTCGATTAATATCAGTTGTAATAAATTCTAAGCTACTTATACAAGGAATTGCGTTATCCTTGGTGGAGGCTTGGCTTGGCCCGTCTGCCTCTTACCTCTGGTTTCGTGCTTTATTTTCGAACAATAAATACCAGTTTTTACAGAGAAAATGTGGCGCACACGAGGAGTCCCATGCAGTGAGTTCGAATTAGTGCTACCATGACGTCACGAATTTTCAATTGTGACGTAACAGTTGATTGACATGTATGGCTCTTTGAGAGTTGAGATGGCCAATATGGCTCTTCGGGCAAAAAAGGTTCCCGACCACTGATCTAGGCTCTTCCTCGCCATCACATCCGTGTATAAGCGTTGTCTTATATTTTTAACATTGTTGGGTTGTATTTTTCATCTGAACAGTCACACACAATGAACAATGCGATAAGACACAATGCGATGTCATGATCATGATCATGCAGATAGGAGGATGTCGAACGACACGCATCAGTAGCGATCCTTCACTCTAAGATTCACCTCGGCCTAGAGTGCCCGATGTCACAGTTCCCTTCGATGTTGATCTTCTTTGAAGCCGGGACCCTTTCTACTAGTTCTTTCCATTCCTTGTGAGTGCTTTCTTTCGTCGGGTCTTTTACTGGGATTTTTTGTCGCCGTAAGAACGGCAACGGCGGGGGAAGAGGAACCCAGATAAACCTCCGACGGGAATCGAACCCGATTCGTCAGATTGGTGGGCGCTTATCGTAACCACTACCCCGCATACATTATAAAAAGCCTGGAAGTGGGCCGTGCTACACGTCGGCACCTACGGATTAAAAAGGAAGAGAATCGACTGGTGTAAATGACCATAGTAGTCGACAAACACCATGAATACCTCAAAAACAAAATACGTGAAAATATTTTGACAGCAACATTTCCTCTGTAAGTGTGCCGTGAGCGTCTCAGAATTTTCCTAGTCTGCCGCAAACTGAAAAAGTTTGGGAACCACTTCTTTACAGAGATGAGTGAGGCGCACGACTTGAAAAAAAAAACATCATTTCTGAGTAGTAGATTGCAATGTGACTCGTATGTTTGGACTTCTGACAGATGGCCGAGCTCTGTAGGCATTTCTGATAAATCGTAATAACTTTTTAGCAGCCTGTAAAGCGGCATATCATTTGATTTTCAACCTAACACAGATACCACTATCAATGGACGCGCTTGTCGATTGGTCCGTTACTGCTTAATCAGTGGTTAATTGATAAGATCAAGCTTTCGTTCGATCGCATGATACCGTACATTCCGCCCTGTCTGTATGCGCTCTCAGCGAAATGAGTGTGTATTTCCACACTCGTCCCACTTCTGATACACGGGAAACGAGACCAGAACCTATACATCATCCAAATTATGCATGCACGTAGAAACGTAGGACGGCATGTAGCCCACTACGAACGTATAGGATTCGTACCCGCGATACAATTCTGAGTTAGGTTCTCATTCGTGTACCACCCTTTTCGGCCACTAAGGTGTGAATACACAATGTTTCGGCTAAGAGTGTGGTAAACTTGAAAACTGCTCATGAATTTCTAGTACGCTGAGATGTGTATTTCTTTACAGAGATGGTCAAATACACTCGACATTAAAAAATTCATAAACGCCGAGTAGTAGATTGCAATGTGACTTCTACTTCGGCTTCACGCTGATGCCCGAGTGCGTAAGGAGTTATTGATTTATCGTATTAACTCACCAGTAACGAGCAACGGGATACATTATTCGACTTTATACATCACACAAGTAGCCAAGTATCGCTATCAAAAATAGATCTGCTTATCGAGTGGTCCTTTAACGCTCGTTATTTTCACTGGGTATAAGTGGATGAGCTCTGATGTCACGTTTGTCTTCGTACCAGTTTTACAACTGGAATTCCCACCCCATTCAGGCATAATGCAGTTTACTTCACACAAATCAAGCCAATGCAACGACTTCTCTTCGAACGACATGTCAACGAATTATTATGTTTACGGAAATGGAAGCAATAACGATCCGACTGTTTTCTTGCGAAATTTATGCGAGACATACATTACCTGAGCATATGCATGGAGACTTCCATTACGAGCATAAGTGCCCTGAGCGTGGTGTCATGAGTGGAACAGCCTTTTTCCAGTCACGATCCTCGGATGCTAGTCGTGCAATACTCTATGGAGATTTTGATTTCATCAGTTGTGTGTCTAATGGTAGGGTTACCATATTTTGAGATTCGAAAAGGAGGACACTTTTTAATATGAGAATAGTTATTATGATTTTAGAGGAAAAGAGTTCGGATAATTTGAAAATGTTTACGGGAAATACTATTGTGTTGGAAAGAAAAAAAAATTATGGCATTTTTAGTTGTACCTGCACAGTCTCTTTAAAGGAGGGCGATTTAAAGTACGACACTTAGTCGTCCTCAGAGGACATTTTCGATTTCTTGAAGAAGGAGGATTGGACGTATGGTATCCAATAATCAGTTAGATTGATATCGATAGCGGATTATTAGCAGTGCATTTCATTTGATGTTGGGGAATAGATACAACTGCAAGTAGTACTCTTAATGAAATATTCTTCGTTGTTTATTGTACGAAGTATACATCGACATCTCAACAACAAAACTATCTCGCTCCTCACCACAACTGCAGTGCATTTCAACGCTGAATGAGAACGTGAGGCGAGTATTGAAGTCAGGGTTTTGCCAAATAAAATGTGATACCATACATATACAACAACATAATATCGATATTGTCGAAGTCGATGCCTTCGTTATTTTGACACAGAAATAAAAATGAACAGCTTGGTGAGCATCATTTGCTGCGGTATAGCATTGGCTATCGTAGTCAGAGTTGTTGAAGGATACAGTATCAAGAATAAAATTGAATACCGTCATCCACCACGTGAGTAAAATGCATTAGTTTTATCAAAATGATAGTTCAAGCATACAATGCATTATATCAAGTTCAATTGAGCAGATACACGCGGCCAATGCAAAGTTCGATGATATTCTAATATTTGAATTAAGAAATGGCTACTCATTCAAATTTATGCAGATCGTGAATGCTTCAGGTGGGTTTTGTATGATAGTTGTATTTTGCACATGCATATTCCTATAAAGTCACTTTTATATCATTCTATTGCATTTCAATAGGAGATCGGCGGTTGGAAGGATTCTGGGGATGGGGACCGTGGGGATGAAGCGATTCCTACAAACTTGGTGTCACGACATCCATCAGTTTCGAATTTTATCTTTGTATATTACTATAGTATCATTGTGATGATTGCGACGACATGTAGGTCTATATCATCCGGAATATTGGATTGGAAACTTCTATCATCGTCATTTTATTGAACTTTTTATCAAGTCAATACATAACAAGATTATGTAAAGGTATTAGGAGGGTACCGAAAGGACTTAGAGTAGTCTTTTAATCAGGCAAACACCTTGGCCTACAGCATGTAAACATGAGGCATGTACGTTGAATAAAATAAAGGATAACATTAAAGTAAGCGCGAAAATGAATGCTGCATGAGTCAGCAGGCGAGGACGATATGTCAGATTGTGGTCTGGTAATCTTGAGGGCTGAGGACAGTAGAAATTCGAAGTACACGTCTTTGATTGCATTATCAAGCTACTTCATTACATCATTATTTCATTATCAAGTCTATTATACGTGACGCTTCTGTGCTGCAGCTGCACCGTTAATGGTAGGTTTTTGTTTTGTTATATATTCAATATATATTGAGGCGACCTTAGTCGCGAGCATTGTGTTTATTCTTTATTGTTTATGTCTTCTTTCATGATGCATGATGATGATGAACAAGAGGTGGTCAAAGTAGTCAAGAAAGCTACTTAAGTAGAAGTAGCTACGGAAAAATCTACTCAAGTACGAGTAGACGTACTTCTTTCATGAGCAACCCAAAGCCACTTCAAATAGAAGTAGAGTTGACTGACTTTAAATCTACTCAAGTAAGTAAGTAGTTATGAAAACGATCGTAATTCGTTCGCATGAACTGTCAAAAGCTGCAAATGGCGCTATGCGGAAGGTGTAGAGAGCTTGAATCATATTGATGCATTCCAGGAGGTGTCAATTTTTGACAGAATAAGCAGTCGTCCACATCATGGGATGTAAATGGTAGTATTGATATGAAAATCCGATACTAATCCTTTGTTTACTGGAATACCAGGTTTTAGAGAATCATGGCATGGCGCCCTCCCCCATATTATAAGACCTCTAGTTCAGTGGACGAGCAATACGGAGAAGTTGTGTCGGATACGGCTTTAACACTTTGCGCGATTAGTATACGGTAATTAAAAATATGGCGGATAGTGGATAGCTTTATTTTCGGACAATATAAGGCATTACTACCCTTGCTTTTATACTTCAACATGTATGTTCTCCAGACACAAGAACTGAAACTATAATTAGAACCCAACGTATGATACTCCTAAATGAAGAAAAATACAAATACCGCTTCTAAAAAGCGGAAAATATATTTCATATCTTTTATTCAGAAAGCTTCAACGTAGGTCCGCTAAAACATGCAGGTCTAACGTCGAAAAAAGTCAAAGTCCTCTTTTCCAGATTAGGACACGGCATGGGCTGCTAGGTACAACAGGTAATTGCTAGATTGCGCAGCGGTAGTTTCTAACGTTATGGGAGGATATACTTACTGTGATGAAATATTTGATATGGGCGACAATGCAGTGTGAACGGAACCACGCAACCCGGTATCTAAATTATATTCAGCCATACCTTCGTTAAAACATATCTGTGACTCCCTATAGACTTTGCGCGAAGCGCAACGAAAATTCTGGGTATTACATGACTTTTATGAAATTTAAATGTTGGTACTACGTGAAAACAGCCCCGAAATTCCTTAGGCTATCTTTCTTATTAGGGGATTAAACTACTTCTACCTGGCAAACTGAAAATAACGAAATGTAAGTAAGTAGTTCACAAATATTACGAAGTAGAAGTAAAAGTAGCGAAAAAAAGATCTACTTGAGGAAGTACCAGAAGTAGAGGAAAACTACTTGAGTACTTCGAAAAAGTAGAAGTACTTCGTTATATTGACCACCTCTGGGTATGTATGACAGATTCGCCGAAATATGATTTAAGCTGCATGTCAGAAGAAGGAAAGAGAGCAAAACTTAAAGATTTGACGATGCTGCAGTACTAATAGAGTTTTATAATTTTGAAATAAATGAATTGAAGGTTGGATTGTATAGTGTTTGGAATCATACATCTGTGGCCCAAGACATGGCGAGGTATTGCGCTGACTATAGAACTAATTATTGCCATATGAATAATATTTCATGTTTTTATTGTTATCCATTTTACAAATTTATCGTATTTGTCGTTCAGACTTGGACATTTTTGATTAGTCGTCATGGTCCGGTCGTAAATCTGAGGTTAGAACATTTCGCTTATGCAATCGCGCTAGTGCTGCTGGTTTTACAGTCGGTGTTTTATGGTCCAATATTACTTAATGTGAGTAATGAGTAATGAGTATGTTCGCATTACTCAAATCCTATCCCGAATGACAATGCTGCTACACATCCGTTCGGCTGTATTTGCTTCGACAATCCATATATAGTTGAAGATTCGTTTCAGCATATTCCAGTGGCTGCAAGTAATGGTTTCATCAGAGGTATGGCTCTAAAAACCGGCCGCGTATGCAACTGGATTTATTGTATCGAGCGTTTGAAGCATGACTGCCTTGGCATTGGTTCTATAGCAAGAAGCGCACGATGTAAAATTGTGATGTTCACTGCATTATCAGGATGAAGCAACACGGTGTGCTACCAGCAGTGTACATACAAATTCAGTGTTGCCAGTCAACAACTGCTGCTGTTGAACGTTCTTTCTTCATTCATGGCAAGCTACTCAGTAAGGACAGACACTTTCTACCCGAGAATGTGGGAAAGTATCTTTCGTTTAGCTCCAACAAATTTTATTCATTATGTGGAAAACACCTAATTTACATACACGAGGGCAAATTATTTCCAATGTAAGTTTTTTAACGTAAACAATGTTGAAATTTTCATTTTTCAGGTCAAAATATTTTATTATCGTGCCCTAGTCAACATTTTGACTCTACTCTCGATTTACTCACTTTTTACTTTAATTTGTAGACGAAAAAAATAAGCTCATCACTTTCATTCAACTTCCGAATGACCCGCTCGAAGTCCGTATTACGTATTTACGTCATTTCTGCCGATTTCAGTTGAACCTGTCGGTTTTCCTTACTCTAAAAGTTGTAAAGGAGTACGAATTGTAAAAAAGGAGGACGTATGGTAACCCTATAACTAACTGGGCCGCATTAACCCGCGTTTGTTATTCAGAATTTATGGGTGGAGTTTGCCTTCTTATGATTCGATACACTTAATAGGCAGTGTAAGTATAGCATCGGCAGCGATTGACGTAAACGCTGTGTAGTGTGTACCAAGCGCAAGGTCACGATCATAACGGAACGCACTTATGGTTCACAGCAATGGATTGATGGCATCCCTACTCTGGTGTAGAAATGATTTACTATGACTATAGCAAGGAATATAAGACAACCGTAATGACTAAATACTAGGGTAACCATACGACCTTTTTAGGACGATATGTCCAAAATTTAATAAATTGAAATTATCCTCGGAGGACGCCTAAATGTCCTCGTTTTGGGAATTTGTCCTCTTTTTCTAAGACAATATTAGGATGATATCAAAATCTCCACTCCTAGGCAGGTAACGGCAGAATTGGTAAGTAGAATCGTCGAAAAGTGGGTAATGAGGGAGTCGAGCAATATGAATACCTTTTTTTAGTCAACACATAAGTATTAATAGAAATATTTTCCAAATCGCCTTCTCGAGTTTTTAGAATTTTTGAGAAGTGTTATCTTTTTCGGACCTCTACCCTACTAAATACACTCTAATACTTGCCTCGATCACCATCCTGTTAGGAATTGAGACTTAATGGTAAAATTGGGCGTCGGACTTCGCATAACCCTCACACTGTTCGCTGATTACCGCTACTTATGCCTACTTATCCTCTACATTGGAGGCCGTTCAGTGTCTACATTGGAGGCCGTTTAGTGGGTCACCTTTTGCAGCCTAAACGCGCAAAGCGCGAGAATTTTCTATAATTCACGATTCAATCGGTCAATATGATCGGGAATTGCATATATGTTGCTATAGATTTTTATCCTCTCTCTGCTCACGTAATCAGATTTACAGGTAGAGCTGAGTGAGGTGTGTTTGAGAAGGCAGGACCCAGTGTTGGGATGCCTCGAGTCATGAATTGACTCGAGTCAGTCTCGAGCCACTTTTTCGTATGACTTGACTTGACTCGAGTCACTTTGCTAAAATGACTTGACTTGACTCGGCGTACAAGAAATGTGGATTGACTCGTGACTCGGAGCAACATTCACGAGTCAATTTCAAGTCATCAAGTAATCGGTGTCGATAAAAATCAATGTATCTTACATATGTTCGGATTGTTCGCGCAACGCTGGTGTAACCCGTGAGAGCGACCAATCATTCAATGATCGTGCGTTTCACTGAGCCTCCATTGCTCTCTCACAACTATATTGATCGCAAACGAAGTGATCGAAGCTTACAGCCTACGCTGTCGTAAACTATAGTATAGTAAAGTAAATAAATATCAAAATGTATATTTCTGTTCGAAGTTCTTAACTTAACCAAATCTCTTGTTTTATTGAAATTGAAGTCAAAAATAGTTTATAGAGTCCTCAACCTTTGGCGCAGGCTCAAATTGTATCATATCAATTTGCATAAGGGTAATGTATTGCATCTTATCAATTCGTTTCTCTATTCTCTATTTTGGCTGGTAACTATAAGCTGAGGCTGTGCAATTACTTACGTACTTTATTAGTTCTACTTATATGTGAGCGATACAGCGCCTTACTTGCGTGTATATTTAACTCTATATTTGTTCATCGGTTCAAAATCAATGACCACTCAATCTGTATTTCAGACAGCTAGCAAAACACAATGACGTATTCACGCCTCATACCTCGAAAAGGCAAT
>ATSW01014879.1:0-10254 GCA_000444245.1 Botryllus schlosseri | reverse complement strand
ACGTATAGCTTGCCTCTTTGCGTGGAAAGGGTCCACAGTTTACGGCGGTTTCCATGCGCTACCACGCTTGCTAGCAATAGAAATGTCGAGATTAGCAGAACAGTATTCAGACCGTGCGTCAGATTCAAACTAGCTTCCCATTTATCTTCATCCTCGGTCGAGTTACAATTGGATATATTGACTTCGTCAGCTCCTATTTCTGACATCTTCGACGAAGCCATAGCGCTGAGATGCAACCAACATGCGTTTATTTCCACATGTGCTTGGTATTGAATCTCCAACCTTGCAAATGAAGGATGGTATATATTTGGCGTTATCGGTACTGATCGATATCGAAACGATCATATTTACTAGTAGAGGGATCATATCATGTTCCGGCATATCAGGATGTTAAATCACGAATCGGCTAATTATGAGTCGTTGTTGTGTAATACAACAGATGATGTAATAGTAGATATTACGTATCTCGGTCGTTCCAATGTGATATAGACATAGACACCCTTACCCGCGAATCCAATAGCATACTGCATGTGTTCGCTAATAGGCAATAACAAAGAATTTTCCTTGGTAGTAGGTATAACATCTCAGCATATTTTTATCTTCCTGAGATCAGGGATATGAGCCACATTTGTGCCGTGATCGAATGCAATTGATGTCATTCTCCTATACGCAAACACTAACATTGGAGTTACAGTATGACCCACATGAACGTGCGGGTTGTCAAGCCTTCAAGTTGTGAATGCATGAGTATTTCAAGCCGTGATGAGAGTAACGCAAGATTCTGACTCAGTAGCATACACTTATTGGTCGGTACACTCGATACATTGCCGGGTGTTCGTTACACAAGGAATCTTACGCGAAGGGGAAATACCTTACGCGCTTGAGTGGGAATTACGCATGTGATGGTTTGACACTGACAGTAATGAAGCTGGTGATACTGCGGTCTCGGTATATAGACCTTGAAGATCAGCTTTATGACTTATCTTCTTTTATTGGCACGAGTGTGTATGTTTGAGCACGACAGCTTCCCTCGAATCAAGTCTGCACTGGCCTAATATGATACAGCATTGACTGTTTTATAGCCTACCTCTGAGTCGATTTCAGTCATTTGGGACCAAAACAACCATCGACGCTACCGGTATATTTTATAACTCCGTAGTTAACTATAGTCAAGCGCTCGCACCTCAACGACTACCATTTATGGTTACCTAAACACACCGCGATTAATACTACGATCGCGCAATTTTATCATTGGTATCAACGGAAGGCAGTAGGGTTTCATGAAAGTTAGGCTTCAAGGCATACAAAAAAGCGATATTTTTCTTAATTGTCTGAAGGATGTTATAAATATATATAGATATATATTTTCACATCCAATTTGGACTCTCAACAATCTTTGTGAACATTTGAAATAACACCAAAATTAGGGCAAAGTTTGATAGTGTGAGATACGACCGCGCAACGGGTTGTTTGTCAGGGCCAAGACGGGACTCAGTATTTTGACCCGGGTTCATTTTCGACTTGATGCCGCATTCGCTAGACCTCGGGATACCCGGCAAATTAGGATTTACAGGTTTGTTTCGTTCGTAAACAGTAAACGCTCAATAGTAAGGATTCCAGTCTTAGCGGCGGAGGTTTTTTGTTGTAATCCGAGACATCGCCGCAGATTTGAGGCGTAAAGTGAAGCAGATCCATTTAAAGTGCCTTATCCGTCTCTGTGTGAATGTACGTTATTGATGTGATCGACTCAATGTACCGGAATATAATTATTTCTTCAGGTATATCGTAGCCCAGGCCTTTCGTAAATGAAGTTCAACAATGGATTGCAGATATGAACTATTTCATGTTGGCACAAACTACATATAATCAATTGATCATATAAAGGGAACCCTTCAGTTTCTAGGTTTCGCTTCCTCTTGGTCGAAATCAGAGGGGAAACGGTCCTGTCTTAATTAAGCGAAAAATCAATCATTCGTTTCATAGTCATGCGTAGAGGCAGAAAAGGCATTCAAAATGCTTTAGTGTTCCCTAATAGATCAGTTGCAACAGCGCTATTCTGCAGTAAGTGACCTTGGTCGCATGAAACGCACAAGTGCTAGACATTCAGGTTAGTTGTACTGTACAGTATTTAGATGCCAAACGATTCAACAAACACTGTATACGTTTAGCGTATTACTGTGTAACACACACATCCACGATCAAAATAGTACAATAATTCCTAATGTAACAGAAATAAACTATGCTGCTAGAGCTGAAATGGCATTTTGACTGGATATGAGAATACCGCAAAATGCTTGGGGAATATGTAGCAATACGTCATCCCCGAAAAATCTGTTTTCCAAAGCTTCTAAGAGACGGTACTAGACTTGAGTCAAAATATATCAAGGTAACGTACAAATTGTTTATCGTTGTCACGGGATCAATGTTGTACAGTTGTTTTTTCAAAAGATGAGCGGATTTGAAATTTCTATGTCCTAATCCAATCCAAATTAGAAGTTTCAATTGTCAATCCCAAACCTAATCCAAAAATTTTGTATATTCAAATCCTAGTCCTATTCATCATCATCATCATTGGTTTATTAGCAATTTTATCAGTTCAATACACCACAAAAATGCGATACAATGAAGAGAAAGGAAGATGTCGAAGCGACTAGGAGTTGTCTATGGAATCGGACACCCACCTTGGCCTAGGCGATGTAAATGAGGCGGCATGCACACTGAATGAAAGTAAAGAAGATAGTATAGAAAAAGAAAGCGACAAGAAATAGGGCGGCATGTCATGGGAAGCGAGATCGATAGGTCAGTCGTGGTCCGGTAATCTTGAGGATGGACTGTATTTATTTAGTAGTAAATGCTTGTATTTCGACTTGAATGTGGACATGCTCGTCGACTGTCGGATGGCCGGCGGGATACTGGTCCACACATCAGGTCCGGCATATTTGATAGAGCGATGATCTTTTCGGTCGATCATATGATATTTGGACGACGTGGACGCGCGTGTGTTGTACTTGTGCGCTTTTGATTCAGAGGTAAAGAAGTCATTGAAATATTCGGAGCAACGACCGCAGTGAAACTGATACATAAACTTGGCGATTTCTAGTTTCCGCATATCTTCCGATTCAAACTTTAAATTCAACTTAGAAAATCTACCTCTTATGCCTATAATTCTGTAAAACTGAATAAAACGCTTAATGAGGACCAACATAGATGACCTAGCTTTGGTTGGACGAAAAACTTTGTCGCCATTCGCCTCAGGACAACAATCTTCCCAAAATCAGTAAATCCAATCCCAATCCTAATCCATTAATAAAAGATCTCAAATCCTAATCCAATCCTAATCCGCCAAAATTTTACAAATCCGGTTTTTCTTATATCCTAATCCTAATCCTAATCCATGCTCATCTCAGCTTTATTCGTGCTCCACGTTTTGTAGCCATCGCCGTCTAACATTACGAATACAAGAATCGAGACAGATAATCGCAGAAGAATGGTGGTTATTTCTTGTGAAGTTGCATTTCACTCGTTCCAACCGTCATTTATTTCCTTGTGACAGCTTCTCACAATAAAACTTCTGGTGATATCCATTCAATTTCAAACACCTGACACCGCCGTCACGCAATCAAATCATTCGGATTTTGCACTGCAGCGACATCGCGTGTTTCTTGTAAAGAATTCAGCCATATTTATTGCAAACCACGGCGCAAATGTTATCGATATATACAGTGATAGGTCCGATTTATGCGTGGGTGTATTTATTGCGCCGCACATAATATTTTTAGTCAACTCACAATTTGTTCGAAGGCAGAAGTAGGTGTTGCAAATCCAGCCCCTTTACTGATATCAGACTCTCAAGCTGTTACACATAGCATCGATATAACATATTTTGCCAAAATTCGTTGCACAATGTGACATCTTTTAACTGGAATTTCTAACTGGTGGCAATAATCTTTAAAAATATATCACATAAGACTTACTTCATTTATGTACAGTAAAGTATGAAACTAGCACATCTATTGTCTAATCGTTTTTGTAGGTTAGCAAACCCACTTTTCATTATTATTATCATCATAATGAAAATAACATCCTGTGGTTTTCGTAAATAATTCTAGCAGTATTGAAGAGCCTCCCCATGTACCAATCATAGGAATGATGAGGTTATTGACGCTAGAACGGCACATAACGACCAATGACAAGATTTTTACGGAACCAGATATCGGCTAGCTCTAGCGATAAATCGGTCGGGCTCTAGTTGATAGGGATTGTCCCCATGATTGAAGGAACAACATCGTAACTGCAAGAATACATTATACAATGGATGTTCCAAGAACATCAGCCATATATACTGATGCTATTCAATGGTGCTCTTATACTGAGTTCGGTTTCTTGAAACTTGAGGCGTATTATGAAGAGCCACGAAGAGGCTGACAAATATATATCATTGCGATATCGTTCGCTATACACTGTTGAAGCCGTTTGGTGTTGGTATGAGATTCTGTCAAGAATTATAACGTAAACATATACAATAAAAAAGGGCATACATTGTCATAATGTAAAATAGTCCAAGACATTTCTTATATGGTCCACGGGAATTAATATCGAGTAATCCAGTATGGTACGTGACAGCATAAATGATATTATTAAAATCGTGAAATCATGTTTATATGATTAACGATTATGATTACAAATGTATTACGCTTCACGCGGTGCCCGTGTCCCGGGTGAGCTCTTCGGCACTATCGGCGGACGTGCTATGTAGATTCTTACAGCAAGTTAGCAGAATAGCAGCCGGACTTCTGAAGGTGCAGATGATGCTACACAAATTGACGAATATAGTAGCATTATAAATGATGTCGGTAATCAGCAACGGGGCACGCCACGGTGTTATGCCGAGAAGCATCAGAGTCACGCAGTCTGACGTAACAGCTACAATTACGCCGATCAGATTTCTGCGCATCGTCTCCGTGATGAGGTCGGTTTTATGCTCGTGGTTAGTAGGGACGTTAGCGCGAGTCTTGGACATTGGGTAAATGAACAGAAAAAGAACAGAGACTTGAACTGAAAGCAACAATCCACCGACGATGTATTTATTCTTGAGAGCTAGCGATTTAATATGTTTCGGGAGGTCATCTAGCTCGACACTGACGCAGTACTTATTAGTGGATTCGTACGATGGAGGTATTATAAATACGCATGAAAACACGACCGCGGTCATCAAGATAATTCCGAGTGATACCCAGCTTAATACGCGTATCCACTTCGGTGAAATTCTGCGAATGGTTTCATTACTGTGGATCACCCATTGTCTCATCCACAAGAATACGTAGGTCGCCAACAATGCTATCGAACAGCTTGCGTTCGACAAGTCCGTCAGCAATTCACAGTTTTCCAAGGCTCCGTCGATTTCCGCCAAGTGATAATAAATTTGATCCAACACCAATCTTGGTATCGCCGATCCGACGGTCACTGCGCATGCAATGTATAATTTCCCCCGCTGCGTTTTCAAGCTCCACATCCTGTGCTTGTTTCCGTGCAAGATCACGCAAACCAATAAGTAGATTGTAGAACATAGAATGATAGTATTGATAGCATGCGTGACAGAAAGTGTTGCTGCCCAGTCTTGCTCTGCTGATGTAAGGTTGCTGTTAAGCGATGTTCTGTTGCCAGCCGGCATTCTGTCGCTGATTTATCGCGTGGATTGCTTCGTTCTTAAAGTTTCACGTATTACGCTGATAAAGGCATCTATCCGACAAATAGGATTTATATCAATTATAGCGGTGAAACGGGTTACCATACATTTTGCAGAACTATTGCATTGTCTTTCATCTTCCGGTAAATTCGAAACACCTTGGCTGACGCACTGCGCAGGCATACATGCGATAGTTCTGAGATCTATAATAGCCTATAAACGACAAAAGCTTATTGGTGTCATAAGGACGAAAGCATACAATTGCCCAGGGCATGGTATGGCATGGAATGGGATGAGAATCTTCCATACTCCATACCCGCCTAATCGTTCCATACCATACTTGACAATTTTCCATGCCATAGCGACCTTCTTCCATACCATATTTGATACTTTTTCCATACTTTCGCAACTTGACCAACCTCCCTAGTTCTATTCTATTTTTGATGTGTGGAAATGTTGCGGCGTATATATTCTAATTATATTGGACGAGATTATCCATTTAAACAGCCCTGATGCACCAATGATATCCCCAGTTTCTTTATATCAAATGTCGTCAGCGATGTAGGAACGTGTAATGTATAGGCCTATGCACGCGGGATTATTTGGAAATCACAACAGAATCTCACGACATGTAAATCTAGTGTAGTAACGCACTGCTAGCATAACCTCGGTTACAGAATTACATAAAACAAAGGTATTGTCACAATATAAGATAGGTTCCCAACCTTTAGACACTTTAAAATTGTTCCTCCAATAAAATTTGATAAGACTTTCCCTTGTAAAGACTTGCTATTGGTGAAAGTTAAGACCCCCAGAATGGAACAGCACGCAGTAAAATTAATGAGCAGTGAATAGGTAACCAATAACCATACACGCCATGTCGCGCCTCCGTAATATGGATATGTGAGGTAAGCCGACAGAAAAATAGGATGGGTTTGAAATTTTTCGAAATGCACCAAGGTAGCATCAATTTACACGTGTAAATGCCGATTATATTGCATGGGTCAGATAAACTTCCTGGTGTTAACAAACTTATGTGTATGGTAGATATATGCCACCATAACCTACACTGTCGCACGCTACTATAACTCGAGTAGTAAGAATTATGTCATTTCATCAGTAACGCGTCCCGCTATGCTATCAATAAGCGATTCCACGATCTCCCGTGAGTACATATTCATATACATATGAACTTTTATTTTTACGAATCAGGTGATTTCAATCACACCATTTCGCATACGAATGAATAACAACCTATATGAGGGAGATCGCGCGCCGCTGTCCAATCGATTCTCGCTAATTGGAGGCACTGATAATACGAATTGCTTAATTGCAAATGAGCGAAGAAATATTAGATATATATACGATTGGCATTTCATACAGAAGTTTAATAAACGAAGTTGATAATGTAAAGAATTTGTTTTCCAAGTGAGTCTATTCCCAACCAGAAGGCCCTAAATTCCCCACAATTGGGGTATCCCCCACCGGTTGGAAACACCTGCATTGGGATATATCTTTAAATATAATTTTACATCACTACAGTCATTTTGCGACAGTTAATCAAATGTCTATTTTCTCCGCCAATCTGTGGGTCACACTCGTTAGCTTCATTAGCCAACATCAAGGCGTCCGCTGTCCAGTATATCAGAAATAACCAGATTTCATGAAATTACAATGCGTGTTGTAGGCCTGCATATCGTAACGTCGCCTCAAAAAAGCTACATATTTTGGAATTACAATGATGGTTCTGCCAAATAGATATTGCGTGATGATCATCCTCCCAAAGCGCAGAAAATTATTTCCAAGTTCAACAAATTGATAAAAAATTTCATGTAACTTCTACACTCAGAGTCTGCGATTTTAAAACTATACATTGGTTATTTACGTAGTGGAAGTTACGATAAGCGAAATGCAATTGTAACGCGACAGCGGTCGAATATCATTCATTTTTATGATATTTAAATCGGAATAATCATTAATAATATTATTTTCATTCATATACACGTCGTGAAACTTATTTTTCTTCAAATAGATGTCGACCGGGACGGGTGAGTCATGAATCACAATTTGAGATATGAACAATGTTCATTGAACATAGACAGTGAGCGATGTTATGTGGTGTGCAATCAATTTGACAAATCGAAAGTAGGATTATTGTCATGGTTCTGGCAAAACAGTCAAGATATGGAAAAGTATGGAAGTATGGAAAACACATGCCATACCATACTTGGGAAATATCAATACCATACCATACTTCCATACCATACCACACCCTGCAATTGCCCATGAAAGTTGGAATATATATGCTGTATTGTGCAGTTAAATTGTATCTGCTATATAATAGACTATATTTGCAGCTTCCTTCACCAGCGCTCATACATACATTCACGGTATACATATGCACAGATCGTCTCTGTATATATGCATATCATGAGTCGGTCTGTAAGCCGCAAATACATCAAGGACAAAAGCATATAACGTCCCATATTCCTAGTGAAAATGTGATATTTGCTGTAGCATGACCTACAATTTCTTTTCTCCGAATGCTCTGTACTGAAAGGAGTATACTGCTTACTTTCCTACTTCTTCTTTTAATAACCTTTCATCTGAAACGATGACAGAAGTGCACACTTCCAGGCCAACCTGTGTAAATGACATATGATTCAGAGACTACGCATAACTACATCTTGACACCTGAGTAGTGATTGCATTGTTGCAGACGTGTCGTATACAAGCTTCATTATTACACAATATACAGGAAGTGATCGCTAATGATACGCACATATGTTGATAATATTCTTAGCAGAGGCTCTTCAACTTTATTTGTCGCGGTACACCCATTTGACGTTTACTCAAAACTCGTACACCCCTGATCACGTCACCGATTCCGCAGTAAGCCTAAACCAGGGGTGGTCAACTTTCTTGGTGTACTCGGCCGCATTACGATTAAATATATACCATAGTGTCCTATATGGTGTCGACACAAGTAAATCTCACGGCTCAGTGAAATTGATTCACGTCACAATTTCCATTTGGCTACATGCAATTTGACGGTCATTTCTGACCGGCTTGCCGAGCATTAAATTTGGTGAAACGGCTATCAATCGAGAGCTGACTCTGCACTGATTACGAAAATATTAATTTTATTCCGCTCGCGGCCCTGGAACCCCCACAATCAGCCTCTAATTTTTCATTGTTATGGAGATTGGCATTGGGACGCAACGATGCTCTCGTGCGAAACGAGAGAATAGCTCAAGAGCAATAGAGCGGCTGCACAGCGAGAGTGGGAGAGCTCAGCTGGCGTCGCAGCAATGTGCAATGAGCTTGTGTTTCGAAGTGCAATCGGGTCGTGCTGTTTATGCTTTCTATAGACCAGTGGTGCCCAAACGGTGGGAATTAAATGGTTTCTGGTGGGGAATACACGCAGTTGTTAAACATTATATACAGTTTAGTTTACACATTTAAGAAGACACACGCGCGATTACCGTTACCAATTAATTGCTCCGGAATATATGTATCGAAAAGTATTTGTTCACAAAATCTCATTATTGAACTCTGGATAACAAATGATGGCGTTACAAACACATGCATCACGCCCAATATGACGTGAAATAACGCTGTCGCTAAATTTTGAGACTTACCGGTATCAGTTCACAATGCGTTTTATGTTGAAGTTATAGGCGATTGTCTTGCGTACTGGTGTGGTTTTCCAATAGCAAGTCCCTATGCTAAACTTCTGGCAAAATATTATGGAGGGGCATTTAATGGGGTATTCAAGAGTTTGGGGCAGTGGGGAATGAAGAGTCGGAATAAATCTAAAGTGGGGAATGAAGTCAAAAAGGTTGGAAACCACGGCTACAGATGCTTTGGTAGAAGCGAGCACACATTACCAGCCTTTCCTTGACTTGTAAGGGTAGAACGGGGTCCACAGAATGCATTTGGGCCCTGCGAATTATCGCGCATTATCCTTCAACTTATAGAGATCCGTTCAAGTAGCTGTCTACATTAGATATGTCATATTTTTATGATATCGATTGCCCTAACCCGCTTGTTGTGTAGGGCTCCAGAGACACGTTGCGTTGTTGATACTATCTATAGTCGCATTGGTCAAGTGCATGTGAGCAGTGAGCACACATTACCAGGCTTTCCTTGACCTGTAAGGGTAGGACTTGTTACGCGACTGCAGCAGATAAAATGTTGATAAAAGGCTTACAGCATCGGTGTCGAACTAAACTGGGATGGCGGTCTGGATTCAATCCATTATCAGATAGCTTTCGGGCCGGACCAGTAAAAATATTCCAAAATGTTACCACCAAATCCTTACCTTTGTTTTTCACTGGGATGCTCTATTACCAAGCCTAGGCCTATATAGCACTTGTCAGGAATATAGGAGTTTAACCGAACAGTGACGTTCACGTTGGAATTTGGTTTATCATTTTTCAATCACCACTGGAATTTCTCCGAGTACCAGAGACCTTTTGCGTCAGAATCAATACAGCGGTATCATTGCCGCGACGCCAGCTGAGCTCTCCCACTCTCTCTGCGCAGCCGCTCTTTTGCTCTTGAGC
>ATSW01014874.1:0-10203 GCA_000444245.1 Botryllus schlosseri | reverse complement strand
ATTCATGGTGTTTGTCGACTACTATGGTCATTTACACCAGATCGATATTCTTCATTTATATTCCGTAACTGCCGATGACTTGTAGCATGGCCCACTTCTGGGATTTTAATAAAGACACCGCTTGCACGGAAGATGTGGCGAGGAGGAGCCTAGACACTCAGGTAGGAATTCTGGAGTCGACCTCGGTCGGACTCGAACCCACAAGCCATTGGTGTTGCAGCGGTGGATTATAGGCTACCACTATACGCTATCTCGCCACCTCTAAAAGCAAGGGTAGTAATGCCTCTAATTGCCGGAAATAAAGCTACACAATATGGCATTTTTACGATCCACTATATTTTTTATTAAAGTTTACTAATCGCGAAAAGGGCTTACACCGTATCCGATACCAGTGCTGGGATGACTCGAGTCACCTTTTTCGTATGACTTGACTTGACTCGAGTCACGTTGCAAAAATGACTTGACTTAACTTGACTCGACGCTTCAAAAATGCAGATTGACTCGTGACTCGAGGGAAAATTTAAGAGTCAATTTCAAGTCATCAAGTAATCGCTGTCGACTAAATCGCTGTATCTTGTATAAGTTCGGATTGTTAACCGATCACTCAATGTCAATGATTCTGCATTTTACCGAGCCTCCATTGTTACATCACTAATGAATTGATCGTTAACGCAGATCGGTGCATATAGCTTACGTTGTCGTAAACTTGCTCACCTCAACCAACCCTCTTGCGTGCTTTAAATCGAACGAATATCGTCCATACGTTTATAGTTGTATATCATTCAGCACCCTAACTGCCGCACCCCAAACCCCCAATTGGGTGGGGGGCGAGCTCGAAGGGGGCCTAAAATTATTTGGTGAATTAGCATAAATCATAGAGTATTTTTAGAAAATTTATGCAACTTTACCAAAAATTTTTCGCGCTGCGCGCGAATTCAAGTATCCATGTATCTATATTATTGGGCATTGGGCCATTACCGCGCCACGACCCACCAAGACATACAATCAAGTTTCAGGCCATATAACATGCGACTCCAAGAAGTGTGCCAGAACGATCGACAGCGACAATATCCTTGGCTGAAAGGGTCTATATGCCCTTATGCTGACCAAAGACTTCGTTATATATACAAAATACATAGGTTTAATTGTCCATAGGCGCCTAAATGACTGGCGCAATCTGAACCTCACAAGACAAATACCATCCCGCTGGGAAAAATATTATGCCAGTGAGGAAATACCAATTTGAAATCGTGTGCGACTCTTAGTTTAGGAACCTACGTTTGAGCGATTCTATATTTTTTGATATAACAGACTGGAAGTCACGAAATAACATCATGTAACGAAGTCATATCAACGGGTCCGCCCGCCCGAAGATGTTTTATTATTATTTACGGGCCTTCCCGTTTTCAAGACACTTCACTCAGCTCTACCGGTAAATCTAATTACGCAAGTAGAGAGGACAATAAATTGATAGCATAATATATATGCAATCGCCGATCTGATTGACTGATTTTATCATAAATTATCGAAAATTTTCGCGCTTCGCGCTGGCTCACAATACAGTACAGATGATTTCGTGACAAACGCGAACAACGTGATGGAGGGGTCGTTTCATCACCCTATGGGAGCCCAAGACCCACGTTTTTGGGGGCCTGACGAGGTGCTGTTTCGTTACTACCAACGGGTAGGCTATACGCCCGAAGACGTTTAATTATTATTAAGTGGTCCTACCTTTTCAAACACACCTCACTCAGCTCTACCGGCAAATCTGATTACGCGAGCAGAGAGAAGATAAAAAATTGATAACAATATTTATGCAATTCTCGATCATACTGACCGATTCAGTCATGAATTTTAGAAATCTCCCGCGCTTCGCGCGCTTAGGCAACAAAAGCTGATTCACTAAACAAACTCCCAATGCATATCATAAATAGCGGTAAACAGGGTATCGCCGGAGGGGGGTCTGGGGGGGCGAAGGCCCCCAGAAGTTCGGTCCATGACCGTATGGGGGGCCCACGACCAAAGTTTTGGGGGGCTGGCGAAGTGCTGTTACTGCCCTGATATCATTGATATATATGTGGGAAGGGTATTGCTCCATATCATTTTATGGAACTTTCTGATGCTTCATATGCTATCACATATTATAGATCAGGGGTAGGCAAAACTTCTTCACGCGCGAGCCGCATATCAAAAATCGTTGCCCTAAAAGAGTCGCAACACAAAAATTTATATATACTAATTTATTCCACCACAAGGAAATGTAGGGTATCGAATGAAGTTTATTATTGTGTGGTATAAGACGATGCGTCTCCACCTAGGCCGCAAGGTGTTGGAAATCGGACTTATATGACGTCAAACAGTGCGGAGATCGGTAATCATAATACTTCGTAAATATGTCTTTTTTGGGTAACTCGTGGCACTTGAGATTTTGGTGTTTGGTTTCGTATTGACGTTTCAGTTCTTGCTTTGTGATTATTGGGCGAATATTGACGGAAAGGGCACAGTGGCTTACGTTCATTATCACCGAATGCACATTGCACACTCATTGAAGAGCCGGAATCAAAGATTCAAAGAGCATCATGCGGCTAGTGAGTCGCAGTTTTCCCACCCCTGTTATATATAGACTGAGGCTATAGGCCCTACCGCTATAATTTCGTAGTTTGGCCGTTATACGTATGCATGAGCGATAGAGCGCCTTCTTGCGTGCTGTATAATCAACTCTTTATTCGTTCCTCGATTCAGAACAAATGGGGACTCCATCTGTATTTAAAACAGTTAGCAAAACGCAATGACCTTGAATCATGTTGTTGTTGATTATTATTTGATTGGCGATTATAACGCAAGTGGTTTTGTTCGCGATATCTAAAAAGTCATTTATCAGCTAGAGGTGGGGATTACATTACAAAATATAAACTCAAATATGTGGCTTTGCTGCGAGAACGAATTCCACAGCGTATGGAAAAATATGCTTGTCAGTCAAAAAATTTGTTACGGTGGGAGCGATATTCTTTCTCCGACACGTGTCCCCGAGAACTCTTTTCTGGTGTCTATAATTTCGACACGTCAATAAATAATGGGCGACACTCTCTTCTTGGCGGAACGTTGAGCAGTTGGCTGAATCTGCTATTCCCAATTTGAATAGATGTGCTTGTAGTCCACAATGTCCGGTTTGTAGTCGGAACATAATCGCTTGATACCTTTTCGGTAGTTCATTCACGTCTGCTCTGTGGTACGCGGTTGGAAAACATTCCTTATATTGTTGTGACGTATCCGATTGCGAATAGCGGTTATTCCATAGTTCGATGAACGCCTTCCGACACGAAGCAGCGATGTCTCGTACGGAAGGTTTGAATTCAGTCGTTTGCACACTGGCTTGACTCGCTCGTCTGGCCAATTCATCTGCCTTTTCATTCCCGGGAATTTGATAATGACCTGGTATCCAAACAATAGCGATCTCGTATCCTGCCTCTGATATCCGATGGATCCTTGAATCATGTATCGTACTTCGAAAATTCAACTTGACTCGACTAGTGACTTGACTCGTGACTTGACTTGACTTGACTCGACTTGATTCGAGTCACCTCCAAAAATCGGGTGACTTGACTTGACTCGACTCACCTTTGAAAATCGAGTGACTTGACTTGACTCGAGTCAAAATCTGCAATGACTCGAAATGACTCATGACTCGAAGGTAGTGACGATCCCAACACTGTCCGATACACCTTCTCCGTATTGCTCTTCGACTAAACTACAGGCCTTATGATATGGGGGATCAATTAATCAATCAGGTTTATTAATATTTTCATCGTTTCAAAACATCACAAGACTGCGATGCAATGAAAAGATAGGAAGGTGTCGCAACAACTTGGAGTAGCCTAGCCTTCAATATCTCTGACACCCACCTTGGCCCAGGTGAAATAAGAGAAGAGGCATGCACACTGCACAGGCACATACTGCATAAAAAGTAAAGCAGAGGATATAAAATGCAAGCGACAAAATGATGTGGCATGTGGCGGAAGGCGAGATCGATGCTAGGTCGTGGTCCTGTAATCCTGAAGGCTGACCAGTATTCATTTAGTACAGGTAATTGCTTATATTTCTTGAATGCGGACATGCTCGACGCCTGTCGATTGCCGACGAGATGCTGTTCCACAATTGGGTTCCGGCAGAAGGGAATCACCCTTTGATGAACTGTGAAAGCCATGGTTGTTTCGTGGTAGTATAATAAACAAATTTGTATGATTGAGATTTTTCCTTTAGATGACGTCGCAATAACTGTTTCTCGTCTCCGAACAGAATCAGGCGATTTTGCTCCACGCTGCATACTGGCCTATTATGTCGTATCCAGTTTGGATAATAATAATTGGACGCAGATGTGAGAGGCAACATGGTTTTATCGTATTTTAGAATTAAAGCGTTGAATTTGCGTGTCGTGCAGAAGTCGTTAATCGAGCACCAGATATATCTATTCGCCAGTTTGGAATTGAACACAACCGGTAAGTGATCGTGTTTATGTGCTGAATGACTTTGAGTTGCCCCGCGGTGATGGATTCTTGGTTACAGCGTTTCGAGTGTAATTAGAGCATTATGGGGTGCAACGACAAATGCAATCTTGCGCCGTAACATTACATCAATTACCTGTCGCAAAAATCAATCACCGATGTCACCCACGCAAATACACTTAGCATTGCTGGAGGCGTTTGTTTAAGTGGGATGCGGCGAAGAAACGTAGCCAAATCCCGTTTTACATCATAATTCTTAGAAGAAGGGCCTATTAGTAAGTCACTCAATCAATCGGGCAACGACGAGCATAAAATTCGCGAACTTATATATACCGGCGTATCGGTTGACATGGCCACAATTGGTAAAACTCGCCTAGCATAGATTTACTCCTAGTCTGCATTAAAGTGAGGTAAGAGGAATAAGCCGCAACAGTGACGCGAATATATTTATGTGTTGCCATATGTGTTATCATATTTAGGTGTTGAGACATGTTCCTGATTCTGATTGTCGGTCTGGTTGGTCTTTCGGCTGCACAAGTTGTGGTTCACAATCCTAGGACCCAGCAGTGGCCAGAAAACACAAATACCCTCGGAGGAGCAATAGTGGGCTTGTATTATCCAGGCCTGGGAAACGGTAGTTGCACTGTCCAATTGCCTCAGATGGTAAACCTGTTTCATGTAAGTATCTTTGCATTTTATATGATTATATAGCCATCCGTGGTACGCAAACATGATCAGGAGAGGTTTTGTAGCTGGTCGTTTGAGTCCGAAGCCGTGTGCTAAAGGCCATGTCATACCACTTTTGTTCCCAAGAGATATTTTGATATGTTCAGCATCATTTCGTCTCTGATGTAAAGGTCCAATTATCCCAGCGAATATACATTCGTCTTTTTGTGCTAGTTTAATCTCGCAAGTCAGTCATCATCAATCCTCAACCACGTCAATTTTCCTACATTTTCCCATGTCATTGATAGCGATACAAGTTGCCATATTAATTCGTCGAGTCTTATGTCTAAGTTGCCACCATAAGATGTTTTATAGATTCAAAATATTTACAATGTGTTCTTTTACGCCAAGGTGATGAACGGTTTCATCATACCAGATGGCAGTTCCGCAGTCCAAGGATTGTATAAAGTGAGTGCTCCCACGCATTGGAGCCTGATCAATGGCACATTCAACGTGCTCGTGATATTTCAAAGCCAAGGTGCATTCAACATAACGGATATCGAGCTGTCCTGTGACCCCACAGATGTCTCCGATAGTAAGTTACTAATTGCATCTTCAGACATAGGCATACTCTCAAAAATACTTCACTCGTCGCTTCCAGCTTGTGCTAAAACTTTTCGAATTTTACTATTTAGTCAACGTCTACTCTTTTCCGCAAAATAACGAAGAAGAGGAAGCCAGCTCTACTATTTGCTTCAGACCTGCTTTCCATCAAGGAGATGTATTAACGATAACATTCCCAGTTGCAGTCAAACGGTTCAACGTAAGATAATCTAAATTCAAACTTTTATATTCGGTACAGGTATGCCTCGTGAATAATTCCTCTACATTGTATTGGACCACAGCTACAATTTCCCTTTTCACTTGCGACACACACACTTTTACAAACTTTCATAATACGGCGACACACCTCAATTAAATATCTTACTAAAACAGATGAATTATAAAAGAAACACATTGCGATATATTGCCATGATATCTTGTGCTTGTTTTTAATGCATAATCGCCGTATGCTTATACGTATAAATTGGTGACATCCACTCGCCATTGTACACAGACCTCCAGTATTTCATACGATCCGTGTTTATCAGATCAACATCAATAAAAGTCAACGCAGTAGCGTTAAACCGTCATCCGAGTATTTCAGTGTATTGCTGTCATATTGTATTGGAAATATTGCGAAGTGGTTGCTATTAGATGAGGACCTATCGAAAATTTGACTGACAATTATATCCACCATTCGAAAGCAGTGAGCAATAGACAACACATATTTTCGATTGTGAAAGACCATAATTCCAGAACTTTCGAGGCGTCCTATTGCACTAGACCTGTCCATGAATTCCGGAATGATCCTTTACAGGTAACAACAGGGGATTCTAATTTGGAAGTTTCGAACGAGGACAACATGGTATACACAATCACCGGATTCAAACACCCGTTCGACAACAACTACAATACTGAAGTATAGACGCTATTTCTATTATTACTGTTTCCACTCTGATATATATTTACTGAATTTATGACAGATATCTTTCAACATCCAATACAACGACGTTGACGGAGTCAACAACTGGTTCTCTGCGGCGGATATAACAGTTGTCGTGGACCGTGCACCCACTCCTGAAGCGCCTGCAAGCTAATGGGAGTGTTCACCGATTCAACGCGAGATGGTGCATCCAGCCTTCATTGCAGCGAGTCTGAACCGTAACATCAGACAAACTGAATATCACTTTACTTCACAATTCGTCTATTTTGTTATTTTATACTTTCCGCGACATCGTGCAGCCTTACTTTTCTTTAATCGCCAGTAAACAAAGTAATACCATCTTTTGATGATAATTTCTAGCGTCTCTGTTCGGTTAAGAAAATGCGACGACGCACGTTTCTGTTATACACTAACAGCCTACCTAGATCGAGAGAGAGAGAGAGAGAGAGAGAGAACGCAAGAAGCTTATTGTCGAAGTCTGTTGCACTTCGTTGGTCACATATTTGCGCACGAGCCGTAAAGCTATTGGTGGAATTACGATACCTTGATCTATTCGCTGAGAGGTACCACAGGCATACGACAGAATACATATTATTATATTCATTGTTGGGTCTACTGGAGGCAATTTCGCTTTAATTAGCAGGCGATTTTTATCGCGCGTGTTAGAGAGCTAATCTGTGTATCAACGTGTGGGAGGGGAACTGATAGGTGACCGTCGCCAGATGTAGGGCAATGAAAAGTAGTGTTGAAGGCTGTTGATATTTGTCTACTAATGTCCATCGTCCATGAATAACTAGTTTTGAACAATTGTAGGCTACAACCAAAATTACGCAACTTCCGTATTTAGGGGAGAGCGGGGACAATTGTAACAAGGGGCAAATGTAACAATCGACCTCACCGCTAGTAAGGTGGAGAAATCGTCTTGATATTTTGGGTGCGCAACTGCGCATGCTGTAGTTATCTTTCCTAAAATACCTGCAGTTACGTTGAGCTACAATTAAATTTAGGCTACTGTAGCCTATTTACCAGTCGTAGACGGGCATTTAGTGCATTTTTATGCATTCTAAAGCATTAATGTGCATTGTACACCGCTCATAAGTTTGCAGTTGCTGTATTTTGTGAGAATATGTAGGCTATCTTCCAGCGGCGCAAGTAAGACCCTTCATGGAGCTCGCATTGCATTCGTCGCCGGTAAATGCACCTTCAAACCGACCTCTTTGTTTCAATGCGTGAGCGAAGAAGCATAAAATTATGATAACTTTTTCGTTACAGAGGCAATTATCACTTTGAGCTTCTTCTTTCCTTCCATGGCTGGAGCCCTGCACCAATAGACCACTCTGATAAAATGCATCCAGATACTTAGCTATGTAATGTTTGTGGAGTCCGTGGATTCTTCCAATTCTAGGCGGCCAAAGTAGTCTACGCGGCAACGTGTTTCGGAACATGCGATTAAACACCGACTGACATTGTTGTTACTCTTCTGCTCACGGTTGAATCAGGCAACTGAGGCTTCGAGATTTGTCAGGTGATGGGGGGCAGTTGTAACACTCTGTTACTTTTGCCCCGTTGCAATATCTTTTCAATGCTGAATATCTTTGTTCATATGTTGGGGTTACCATTTCTCTATACTGCAGATGAATCCTGCAATAAGTAGAAATTCAATACCAGAGCAGATACTGCCTTGCCATACCAATTCTAATATGATCATCTGTCGGAACGGCCATACAAAAGTGGTGATGTGGATCTTACGGTTCGGTTATTTCCGTGATTCAACCACTCTTTCTCATGTTGATCGACTTTTGGTGTCGACCTTCAATGGTCACTTGAACTTGCCCATGACTGAATCCTCATTCCTCATTCCCTGAGTTTGATGATGGCCCACTTACATTTTGTCATTTGGTGTGAACAATATATCTTAATTTTGTACAAAACAGAAGAATGCGATTATAGCTTTGACGCCACCCAATGCCGTGCCCTCGTTTTGCTACACTATCATCGGCCCATTGAACCAAGATATGTTAGCCAGGTCGGTTTTGCACCTTCGCAGGTAACCGAATGCCCAACCCATTATGCACGCTGAACAACATAACCTTGGTAGAAGGTGCCGAACATGTGTAGGGAGATGGTGTACTGAATGTGTTTAGTGTACACTCCAACTTATTTTATCTCGCGGCACCCTTTGAAAATGAAAAATAGTTCGCGGCACACTAGCACAGTGGTTCTCAACTAATGGCACCTGCAAACTATCAGAATACTTAGCAGCACCCATATTCGTGCAGAGCTGGTCTCTGATGAAGTACTTTTACCCTTTCGGAGCACTCAAGTAGGCTTGGGTCGGCTTCAAAGAAGAAATTACTGTATCTTCTATATCTGCGGACATGTTACAAATACATCTACGAATGATGTCATTTGACATGGGAATCGTTTTCAATTTGTCCGTAGCTTTGGTCCCAAACATTTGTTCACAATTTTAGTGCAAGTCGGAAGAAAAACTTTCTACGCTTCAGTGTGAAGTTTTGAATTTGTAGCTTTTACCTCTGCTTCCCACACTACTGGCCTGGTGCGATCTCGTTGAAACATCGGGCTGCGTTTAGATTATATTTCATAAGATTTGTTTGACAATAAACTCTACCCACTACTGAATTGTCGATGCAATTAACCATCGCATCGAAGAGGCCAAGCACGATCGCCACTAGTGAATAACACAGAGGCGTAGAGGAGTACTTATACGTGGATGTCAAACGCATTTCCACGCAGATCGTATGGCAAGCGTGACGATGAGGATAGCAATACCTCAATAGTTCTACTGGCAGCCCTCCCCGCAGTTCCACAACAAACCGGGATAATAACATCAGCGGCGGGGAAATTGGTTAACTGATATAATTTGATCAACTTTAATTCTTAATTCTCAAACAAGACGTTGCGATCCGAGCCTACATCGGCAGTGCCGGCAAGCTACCTAACAATTGTAATGTGAATGGCTATATGTTTGTGTAATACTAATTTGTAAACCTGAACATCACTTCAAAATGAGTTCATTTCTCGCTGGTGATTAGTGATTACTGATTAGGAAGACAATGAGGATTTGAAAACTGTATTGTCATACAGGCGCCGCTATGTCTGCTCTAGTGTGCTCTTCTCTGTAAACAATCAACGTTTTGTGCAAAACTGAATTCAGCCTTCAAGACACGCGATTTGTCGGGTAGGGGTGTTCAAAATAGACTTTTTTTTCTCCAATCGTAACTGGCTACTTGATAAAATTGTTACGATATCTAATTTAAGCCTACACACCAAATTTGGTCCAATTCCAGCCAGTAGCCGCATTGCTGCAGGAGAAGAAAGTTTCTATTTATTATCTAAATATAAGTAACAAAAAATTTTGAAAATTTTCTGTTCACCCCATGAAAGTGTTACGTTGTCCATGGGAACGATGGTCACCAAATTTGGTTCAATTCCAACCAGTGAACCGGTGCAAGCGAAGTTATTGCC
>ATSW01014873.1:0-10049 GCA_000444245.1 Botryllus schlosseri | reverse complement strand
TGAAAAAATGTGGTTTCGGTCCCAGTTACACAATACACAGACACATACTCCTGAACCGGATCGTGACCGCCTCTGGTCTATGAGCAAAGCTTTGCTCCTGTGACGTCATATTTACAGACAATGTGCTCATAACTCATTTTGAAATCCACTAGTGGGCGCTAAAGAGTGTCCGGAAATTGGGTCACAGAAATATGGTAACCCTAGTATAGTGCATTGTACCATATCAATATGTTAAACTTCTCGAGGCTTCGAGCCGATTGGCTGCTAATAACAGACTGATGCATGTTGCTATACATAGTAACTCATGTATTTTATTTGCAGTTCTACATGTGCGTGAGCGATACAACGCCTTCTTGCAGGCATATTTAACTTTATATTAGGTATTTGATTCAAGATAAATGGCCAATCATTCTGTCTTTCGCACAGCTAGCAACATGTAACTTTGAATCGTCACTGATACTTCGAAAATTCAATTTGACTTGAATTATGACTTGACTCGTGACTCGACTTGACTTGACTTGACTTGACTCGAGTCACCTCCAAAAAACGAGTGACTTGACTTGACTCGAGTCACCTTCGAAAATCGATTGACTTGACTTGACTCGAGTCAAAATGTGCAATGACTCGAGATGACTTGTGACTCGAAGGTAGTGACTTGATCCCAACACTGGTGAATACCAATTTCATACTTAGATTACACAAATAAAAACAAAATAAGTGTGCATATTACCACTTTATTACGACGTCTCACCAGTGAAATCTACGTGACTGACTGACTGCGGTCAATTCAGACTCAGAACTACACATTTGTTGTTGTTTCTGGTATTCATGGTGTTCGTCGACTACTATGGTCAATTGGTCGTTTACACCAGGCCGATTTTCTTCAATTTTATTCCGCAGCTGCCGACTAGTAGCACGCGCCCCACTTGAAGGCTTTTTATGAGACACCGCTTACACGGTTGATACATTTGATACGCACTTGGCATCGGCTGCTGAGTGAAGTTCTTGTCTTGTTACCAATCGTAATTATTAATTTCGGGAGTGACAGTCCCGCCGGCGTTGCGCTTGCAGTAACGACCGTCGACACCGTTTTTAGCGAACAATCGAACGATGTACGGTCACAAACACGCGATGCCGATGAAAACGACGAAAATATATGTTCTTATTTCTGAGTAATTCCGCCGTGTAAACACCAATTTCATACTTAGATTACACATAAAAACAAAACAAGTGTCCCTATAACCACTTTAGTACGACGTTCTCGCCTGTGAAATATACGTGACTGCGGTCAATTCAGACTCAAAACAACACACTTGTTGTTTGTGGTATTCATGGTGTTTGTCGACTACTATGGTCAATTGGTCATTCACATCAGGCCAAATTTCTACATTTTTATTTCGTAGCTGCCTATTGGCTACTTGTAAGTTGTAACACGGCCCACTTCTGGGCTTTTTATAAGACGCGGATGATACACACTCGGCATTGACTGCTGAGTAAAGTCCTTGTCTTGTAACCAATCGTAATTATTGATTTCGGGAAGTGGCAGTCCCGCCGGCGTTACGCATGCAGTAACCACAATGTTTTTAGCGAACATTCGAGCCATGTACGGTCACAAACAGCCAATACCTACGAAAACGACGAAAACATGTTCATGTTCATACTATTGAGTAATTCCGCTGTGTAAACACCAATTTCATACTTAGATTACACAGATGAAACAAAATAAGTGTGCTTATAACCATATATAAAGACACTGACAACCGAACTTGTTAGAAGGCGTTCGATATCAACGAGGTAGCATATCGGACATCCGCGAACATTGAGTGGTGCGACATAGTGAGCATTGTCAAATCAGGCCTTCCCTTAGTGGTCGTAGAAAATAAACCGGTTTCACGATAATTACTGAAAAACATGCTATAACAGAGTTGAATTTCAATTGGGATCAATTATATACGAGCAATGGTAATGGAAATAAAGTGTAATGCAATCACGTGCCGGTCATGAGTCTTGTTTCATTGATAAATGGCTGCTTAAATCTGGCTCTCCCAAGTTGGTCTTTAGTTTTCAATCCATTTTGCAGCATGCCTTACCTTATATTTACATTCTCTTCAAAATCTGCTTGAGAATGTGACTTCAGCGTACATCATTATATCATAGAGTCCTTCATGAAGTTCTCGCGAGTAAGCTTCGGGCTGGAGGTTTGATATTAATTACTTTGCTGGACCATGTTGTTGTACAGTGACCCTCGATGGAAACTGTCGCTTCTCAACAGATATTGGAGTCGATCCGAATTCTCATTGACTCACTGATGGGTGACATATTATTCTCTGCGGGTGGCAGTTGTACCGTGGGGCTCAGATTGCAAGGACAGGTATACTCGGCGCCGTGATTTCGATGCCTGGACAATGAACATTTGAACATATTGCTATCGCGGGTCATTTTGGGCTATAGTTTTATCGCAGGTCATTTTAGACCATGGTTTTATCGCCGTCGATTTCTCTGGGATCGCGATTCGCGGATTCGCTTATCGGCAGAAACTGTATGCCTTGATGTGTACTGGCGATGAGATGTCATGCCTATAGCACCATGCCCTTCGGCAGCACACCATGGATTGAAGCATTCCAGCGGGCTCGGACTAGCGTACTCTTGTTCTTGCTAGTAAAGTTGGACTAAATTATGTTTATGATGCGAAGAAACACAATTCAAGATACTTAATTAATCTGCCCCAAAATTTGCCTCAAAATTTATATAAATTCTGTAAAATTGTTGTGGTATGACCCCTTGGCTACGCCCTCGTATCGTAAGGAGTAAGGACCCATTGACGTATAAAGTTTTTATAGCTCGCATCGCATGCCTTGTAACAGCAGCATACGTTGTGAGTTCACAAGGTGGATTCCTATATTTACTCTTTTTCTTTTAACTGATGATGTTTTACGTTAGGTTTTTAAAATAAGATGGGATTTCGTAATCTTTCACTGCTGTTTTTATTTGTTTTCGACACATCGCCTACGTGGTCAACAGATGTTCAATCGTCTCCTTTCAAAGAAACTGTTTGCAACCAGTGCCAACAATGGTGTGGTGAGGGCGGAAGCTGGACCGTAAGTTGAGGGTGCGATTTCTGTAGAAAATGAGATTCCTTATCAGTTTCATAAAAGGTTTTCCAGCGAAGAATGAACGGAGACGTTGATTTCTACAGAAGTTGGGCTGATTACGAGAAAGGATTTGGCAATCCGGAAGGAGATTTTTGGTTGGGTATGACTTGGGTGTATATTACTTTTGTTTTCGATTCTATCTGGTGAATTGCGCCCAGCAATCTATCGTGGCTAACAGGGCAAAGAGCACGGACTATTTCTATGATATATATCACGACTCTCAATTCGACTCTCAACAACAAGATAGAGAAATTGACGTATTAACGGTATTAGTCCATGAGGTGGTCAAAGTAATGATGAAATATACTAAAGTAGAAGTAGCGACGTAAAATTCTACTGAAGTACGAATAGAAGTAGTGCTTCTCAAAGCAAGCAGTAGAGTTTTGAATTCTAGTCATGTCGGTGATATCAAGTAATTTTGAAAAGCAGTCATTTGTACGCTATCGTGAACCGTCAAAACCCGTAGCGGAAAATTAGATTTGCTATAGAGAAAGCGTGCAAATGAGGGAAAACTATTTCAGTACAGCGGAAAAGTAAAATAACTTCTTTACTGATCTCCACTTACGTATATGCCGAAATATCGATGCAAATTGAAACTCATGCTATAGTTTGTAACAATCTACTTTCTTTCAGGCCTGAAAAAATTACATCAAATGACAAAGGACAGGAGCATGGAGTTGGAAGTCAAAATGATCACCAAAGATGGAATATATTTGGTCGCTAAATACAGGTAAATATGAATTGTGTTGCATGTGGGCTTTGTTCCATTTACCCTCTGACACGTCACAAAGAAGTCTGGACGGCGTTATTACATCGCAAATTCGGGATCATTTATTCATTATTCTACGTACGCGTATTCATTAATTATTATCGTCGACGAAACTGAAATGCAAGTTTCGTTCATTTTATTCGAACCTACGTTTGACCTTTGTTCGATTTTTTCGCTGACACGTCACAAAGAAGTTTTCATCAATTAGAATATGCTATTATGGAAGATTTTGAATCCACGATGACAAACAGTTTTTAGTAATCGACTTCCGTCACAATCGCTCGATTTCGACTCTCTATATTTACAATGGCGCCAATTCTCATTTCCAGCAATTTTAGCATCGGACCCGGATCCGACAACTACAGACTGACTATATCTGGATTCTCGGGGAATGTTACCAGAGATGGTTTCATAGGTCACAACAATCAACAATTTTCAACGAAAGATGCAGACCACGATCGTGCATCATGGAATAACTGTGCTTCTTACCACGAAGGAGGCTGGTGGTATACCCACTGCGGTTTTAGCAGTCTGAATGGAAACTTCCACAAAACAGGCTCCAATAAGGGAATTTGGTGGCAGTCCAACCACCTGCGCTTCTCGGAGATGAAGTTTCGCACAAGATTATGAAAAGAAATATAGACTTCGAAATACATGATGTCGGGAAAAATGACTAAAGTATCAACGAAATTACCTTTCGTAGATAAATCTCACGGGACGTGCTCGGGACAATTTTGGAATGTTGAAATTTTTGTTTATACTTGTTAAGTAATATTTCCATCGTGACGTAGGGATGGCGTGAACGCAAGGTTTGCGTTCGCGTTCGGTGTGTAAACCTCGAATACTTGGAGGTGTTTTTCATATATTCACCAAATTCTAAATCGCTATAGCTTTTCTTGTGCTTATTATCGAGCTCTGTCACTGGGTTGTAGGTTCTCGTCACTATTGTAGGCTTACCATACGTCCTCTTTTAAGAGGATTTGTCCTCTTTTTTGACTTTTTTGAAAGTGTCCTCGGAGGACGCCCTTTTGTCCTCTTTTTTGAGATTTTGTCCTCTTTTTTGAAAATTTAGGTCAGATTCAGAGCAAATTGCGAGTGATATGCCGCAAATTAGCACAGAAGTGAAGCTCCGGCTGGTATTTCGGAGTGAAAAACGGTGAATTTAGTTCTGAGCGAAAAGATGAACTTTTTTTTTTAGTCAACTGATCACAAAGTGGGAAAAATTCACCGGTTTTTAAGAATTCTTCTCCGGTTTTGCAAGTCTGAAATTACTGAAAAAGTGTCCTCTTTTTAGATTTCCAAAATATGGTAAGCCTACACTATTGCCATCAGTATGGAACGATAACCAATATATTGAGAAGTGTTGTTTCAATGGTTGTTAGGGTGTTTTCCGACAACTTGTGGTCCGGTAGTGATTACGTGAACTTACTTTCATATTTTGCAGTAAACTGTTCTACCTATTGAGCTATGTGTCATTGGTATTTCTAATTTTTACAAATGTGTAATTTTTGAAGGCGATGAACATGTATAGAATTCTTTGAAGTTGGCATTATCTGAGACGCTATACCTCGGAAATTTTATAGAAAGGAGACGGATAATGATGCTCACAAATGGCGAAAAATGTTGTGGGAGGCTTTTCTGGCGAGAAATACGCAGCCGTGTTTGTGAGATGGGGCGTTCTGCTTCAACAATTAGGAACTGTCATACGCAATATAGGCTATTTCACAAATATAGGCTAAACAGTGATAGCACAAGGGCTGTCCGCGTTGCGAAGTTCCCCAGTCTTCCATATAACACGGATATTCGTCGATCAGATGGTCCTTTACGGTTGTCCGCTGGCATGCGGCCGTAGGCCTACGCTATAGAAGTAATCGAAACGTGGTCATGAATAGCAAAAACAGCTTGGATACCCTGAATTATTTGCATCCGACAACTATACAGTATACACATTGTACAATGCGATGCACAAGACACAATGTAATATAATGAACATTTATGTTCATTTTGTGAGAACGAAACAATATTCGTAAGCAGTTTGGTACTTCGGCTTCAATAAACTACCTTGACTACGACACTCACAATAATACCAACAGTTGAGACAACAGCAACTCAAATGAAGAACTGTTCTCAGTACGCGAAACAGATAGACAGTCCGCAATCATTATAGTCAATGCCAGTACATTACGACGAATGATCAACACAGAAAGGTAATCGGGCTATTCCATACACAGACAAACGATGTTCACATCACTACCTCTACAAATCTCCTGAAATTTGGTACACGCAGAGATGAGCTTATTCAAAACAGGATGAACTTTATTTTATGGTTATTGGACTTTGGGGTTAAAAGTTACGTCACTTTGAAAATCGAGAATTTTCTGCTCATTTCGGGTCTGCACATCTCAGGTTTTATCAATTAAATATTCAAGAATGTGTAGCTAGATGTTGGCCGACAGTTGAGATACGGCACTTGGATTTATCTCAAGCTTGTCTGATCGTCTATATTTCCAAGTGAAATTTAATACCCTGGAGGTTAGGGTCAAAGGTTAAATGGAGGGGGAAATCTGAAGTCAGTCAGGCGTTACACGATTTAGACAGCGGATTGCTCAAAAACATATTAAAATATTTTGGAAAAAACGATCTTAAATGAAAGTTTGCTTCAAGGAGAATTCGTTCATAGCTGTTTGATTTTGGTTTTGAAACTGTAAAGTGATGAAATTGCAGTTTTAAGAGCACACTTCATTTGTACATGGAAATGCAGTACTAGTGAGGCGTGTTCGGACATCGAGTCTGAGGTGTGTGCGGGCAACATGTCTGGGGTGTGTTCGGACTGTGTTGCCAATCGGACATCGTATCTGGGGTGAGTTCGGACTGCTTTTCCCCTCTGAAATTGTGTCTTGGGGATGTTTTGGACATCATGTCTTGGGAGGGTTTGGACAATTTTGCAACTCGGACATCGTGCCTAGGGTGTGTTCGTGATGTGTTGCCATTCGGACATCGTGTCTAGGGCGTGTTTGGACATCATGTCTGGGGTGTTAGGACTGTGCTGCCTCTCGGACATCTTGTCTGGGGGGTGTTCGGACATCATGCCTGGAGTGAATTCGGACTGTGTTGCCATTCGGACATCGTGTTTGGGGTATGTGTGTGCTGCGCCAAACATGCCTCAGACCTGATATCTGCGCACTATTTTTATCCGGACATGCTCCGGTGCTGATACCTGCGCACTAAATACCCCCAGGCATTGTCCGGACCGAATATCTGCGTCCTAAAACGACGCGTGAACTATGACCTATATGTCTTCGGTTTTTGCTGATATCTGCGATTTTTGGGTATATCCACAGTAGTGATAGATGCGCATATTTACGTCCACAGTAGTGATAGCTGAATATATCCACAGCTATCACTACTGTGGATATACTCAGCTATCACAGATATCACTACTGCGGTTGTGGAATTGTGGATATACTCAGCTATCACAGATATCACTACTGTGGATGTGGAATTATGGATATACTCGGCTATCGCTACAGTGGAGACACTCTGCTATCGCAGATATCACCAAAACCGCAAACATAGAAGTCATATATAGGTCACGAGTCATTTAGGACACTCGTATCACGTCTGAAGCATGTCTGTGTCCATTCAGCACGCAGACCATGCCTGGGGGTATTTGGTTCGCAGGTATCAGCTCCGAAGCATGTCCGGATTAAAAAAGTGCGCATCACAAACATATACTCATCTATCACTACTGTAGATATAACCAGCTATCGCAGAATATCAGCAAAAAGCGCAGACACATAGGTCAAATATAGGTCACTCGTCGTTTAGGACGCAGGTTTCACGTCTGACGCATGTCTGTGTCCATTAAGCGCGCAGATATCCGGTCCGAACCATGCCTGGGGGTATTTAGTGCGCAGGTATCAGGTCCGAGGCATGTCTGGCGCAGAACAAACATATCCCAGACACGATGTCCGAGTGACAACACAGTCCGAACACACCCTAGTCATGATGTCCAAATACCCCCCTGACGCGATGTCGCAGTGGCAGCACAGTCCTAACATCCCAGACATGATGTCCGAACACGCCCTAGACACGATGTCCTGAAGGCAAAACATTACGAACACACCCTAGGCACGATGTCCGAGTTGAAAACTGTCCAAACGCACCCAAGACATCATGTCCCGAACACCCCCCAGACACGATGTCCGAGGGGCAGCACAGTCCGAACACCCCAGACATGATGTCCGAACACGCCCGAGACACGATGTCTGAAGGCAACACATTACGAACACACCCTAGGCACGATATCCGAGTTGAAAAACTGTCCAAACGCACCCAAGACATGATGTCCCGAACACCCCCCCAGACACGATGTCCGAGGGGCAAAACAGTCCGAACTCACCCCAGACAGGATGTCCGAATGGCAACACAGTCCGAACACACCCCAGACATGTTGCCCGCACACACCCCACACTCGTTATCCGAACACGCCCTACTAGTACTGCATTTCCATGTACAAATGAAGTGTGCTCTTAAAACTGCAATTTCATCACTTTACAGTTTCAAAACCAAAATCACACAGCTATGAACGAATTCTCCTTGAAGCAAACTTTCATTTAAGATCGTTTTTTCCAAAATATTTTAATATGTTTTTGAGCAATCCGCTGTCTAAATCGTGTAACGCCTGACTGACTTCAGATTTCCCCCTCCATTTAACCTTTGACCCTAACCTCCAGGGTATTAAATTTCACTTGGAAATATAGACGATCAGACAAGCTTGAGATAAATCCAAGTGCCGTATCTCAACTGTCGGCCAACATCTAGCTACACATTCTTGAATATTTAATTGATAAAACCTGAGATGTGCAGACCCGAAATGAGCAGAAAATTCTCGATTTTCAAAGTGACGTAACTTTTAACCCCAAAGTCCAATAACCATAAAATAAAGTTCATCCTGTTTTGAATAAGCTCATCTCTGCGTGTACCAAATTTCAGGAGATTTGTAGAGGTAGTGATGTGAACATCGTTTGTCTGTGTATGGAATAGCCCGATTACCTTTCTGTGTTGATCATTCGTCGTAATGTACTGGCATTGACTATAATGATTGCGGACTGTCTATCTGTTTCGCGTACTGAGAACAGTTCTTCATTTGAGTTGCTGTTGTCTCAACTGTTGGTATTATTGTGAGTGTCGTAGTCAAGGTAGTTTATTGAAGCCGAAGTACCAAACTGCTTACGAATATTGTTTCGTTCTCACAAAATGAACATAAATGTTCATTATATTACATTGTGTCTTGTGCATCGCATTGTACAATGTGTATACTGTATAGTTGTCGGATGCAAATAATTCAGGGTATCCAAGCTGTTTTTGCTATTCATGACCACGTTTCGATTACTTCTATAGCGTAGGCCTACGGCCGCATGCCAGCGGACAACCGTAAAGGACCATCTGATCGACGAATATCCGTGTTATATGGAAGACTGGGGAACTTCGCAACGCGGACAGCCCTTGTGCTATCACTGTTTAGCCTATATTTGTGAAATAGCCTATATTGCGTATGACAGTTCCTAATTGTTGAAGCAGAACGCCCCATCTCACAAACACGGCTGCGTATTTCTCGCCAGAAAAGCCTCCCACAACATTTTTCGCCATTTGTGAGCATCATTATCCGTCTCCTTTCTATAAAATTTCCGAGGTATAGCGTCTCAGATAATGCCAACTTCAAAGAATTCTATACATGTTCATCGCCTTCAAAAATTACACATTTGTAAAAATTAGAAATACCAATGACACATAGCTCAATAGGTAGAACAGTTTACTGCAAAATATGAAAGTAAGTTCACGTAATCACTACCGGACCACAAGTTGTCGGAAAACACCCTAACAACCATTGAAACAACACTTCTCAATATATTGGTTATCGTTCCATACTGATGGCAATAGTGTAGGCTTACCATATTTTGGAAATCTAAAAAGAGGACACTTTTTCAGTAATTTCAGACTTGCAAAACCGGAGAAGAATTCTTAAAAACCGGTGAATTTTTCCCACTTTGTGATCAGTTGACTAAAAAAAAAAGTTCATCTTTTCGCTCAGAACTAAATTCACCGTTTTTCACTCCGAAATACCA
>ATSW01014872.1:0-13715 GCA_000444245.1 Botryllus schlosseri | reverse complement strand
CTCGACCCTTATCAGCCTGGAAATTGTCCATTAATCTAATGGTACACGGGAGGAAAGTGCACTCCTACCTCTTCCCAACGTATTGCGATAAAAAATGAAAGGCTGACGTATAAGCGAGGATAAGGACGCCTTGTTATACACTTTTACACTGCTGGTGCCAGGGGACAGTGTCTCTAATTCGACCGAAATTGGGTATCGTGATCTGAAACATGTGGTCTACTGCAAACGGTGTCTCGATATTACCCGATGGTCGACATTGCTCGGCTCGAGTTAACTTGTTTAATGTTTATATTCCAATGCATATTTTCCAAAGTAGTAACCACTAGTGAACTTTTAAAATCCCCGTAGTTGAAAAATCGCTTTCTATCAACTTTGCTGCAGAATTAGGCTCAATGCGTTTTTGCTTACGATTATCAACGCTCTCATTCTGGGTATCCCAGATTTCAATGAACTCGTCATTGATCATTTTGCAACTATGAAATCACGCCGCGCGCAATAGGCCTATTGATACAAACGTTGAAATATGCAGGTATGATCTACTGTACTTCATATTTTCTTTCGAATTATTTGAAATACGTAAGTCTTGTTTACCATGCCTAATGTCTATACCCCATACAAACTGTGTAACCACCACGAAGTCACATTTTCACGTCGGAATACACTATTGTGACGTCATTCAGATTATTAAAATCGCGTGTACCCCTTGCCCCACCACCCGATATTATCACGAGCCGCCACTGGTATATAGCCTATATCGAAGTTTTCGGTCACCACAAGGGCATTCCTTCTCGGCCAAGGTCTTCTCGCTGCTGATCGTTCTGGCACACCTCTCGGAGTTGCATGTTACATGGCGTATAACTTCATATGCCTTGGTGCGTCGTGGCGCAGTAATGGCCGACGTCGAAGTCCCCATTTCTATAAATTCTACATATTTTCATGGGGGAAGGGTACCCAATAATCTGGATATTCCGCAATATTTAATCGCGCACCCAGCGTAAAATATATTTTGAAGAAGTGGCATCAATTTTAAAAAAATACTCTATAACTTATGTTAATTTACGAAATAATTTTGGGCCCCTTAGAGCTCACCCCCCCTCCCCCCAATTGGGGGGTTTGGGGTGCGGCAGTTACGGTCTTGTTCCCCAATACCCAACAGTTTTATCATCACAGAGCAGCTATTTGCTGGTTTGACTACACAAGACACACAAGCACACCAGTACGCAAGACAATCGCCTATAACTGCAACATAAAACGTATTGTGAACCGATAGCAGTAACGCTCAAAATTTCGAGAAAAGCTTATTTTACGTCAAACTGTCATGCTGGATGCGTTTGTGACGCCATCATTGGCCATCCATCGTCAAAAATTAGGTTTTGTGAACAATGTGCAATGTAATTTTCGATACATACATTCCAGAGCAGTTAACTGGTAACGGTAATTGCGCATGTGTCTCCATGAATATGTAGACTGTTCTGTATATAATTTTGAACAAATGCGTCTATTCCCCACCAGAATCCATTGAATTCCCCACCAGTGGGGAATTCCCCACCGTTTGGGAACCACTGCTCTAATTGGTTGGTTTTCTATTTTCTAGCCGGCTGAAAATATGTTGAGTTGTTCTACTTTCGCCTTTTCGAACAACCAGTTCGATTTGTGTCAGACAAATTGACATTATACGATAGATACAGTCAACATCTAAAATCGAAATTAATAATTAATTATTTATTTATCATTCAATTTTGACTGTAAGCAAGAACACGATCGGATTAATTCAATCTGGGCAATCACAATTTACCAAAATACTATTTCAAATCATCGCAATTGGAAATGTGTCAGTTAAATTCGAATCAATCGGTGTATATTATTATATAGTCTGTATCTACAAAAAAGCCTATACTTCATACAGTGAAAACTGGAAAATTTTTGTGCGGGAGGTTTTTGTTTAGCCAGTCTTAGCTTTTGTTAACTTTAAAATCAGGACACAAAAGTTCATCGCTTGTGACTACAGGACACACAAAATTTTGAGTGTTTTTTTCTAGTCATAATCCTAGTGTACACATTGTACACACGCTGCTCAGCGTCATATCTAAGAAATCGCGGTGTGGTGTCTGAACCACTGAGACACATCTGGCTATAGGTATTTCGCTGCCTCTTTCGCTTGCACAGTCACTTGATGCATTTTTCACTGGCAAAGATAGGAGGAAGTTAGGCACAATATAGGGAGCTGGTGGCATCTTGAGGGATATTTCGCCACGGTGGCTTACTGCGCCATTTGATGCCATCATACTACGTCTGGATTTGTGACATATACGTACACTCGTACAGCCTTCTTTTGCGATTTGAAACGAATGATTGGAATTCTACAGAAAACTGAGCCCTAAAACGATTCCCTTGCAGAGATAGCACTATAGGGGTGATTGATTTGACCAATTTCAATATATGTGGGACTATATCGGTGGTACGCAACGACAGTAACGTTACCAAGTGGTAAGCCACTAATATAAGGTTGAGAACCAACGGTCTAAACCTTAATTACCTTATATTTCGAACGGTTTTCTGTCTGCGGGCCCAGATGTTACTTGAATCAGAATTAGCAGAAACTACCCAGTCTGAACATTACAATTCCACACACTACGCCCTGTCATAAAGTTTAGTCCTGAACACTCAGCCAATCGCCAATCGCCAATCGCAAGAACCCTTTGCATAATCATCTGATGTTCGAGGATGCGACGTTTCTGTTTGACAGTTTGCGGGATTGATGAATGGATAGAAATAAATAGCTGAGGAAAATACTATTGAGTACGCGATTTAAATGCCGAGCAGAAGCAGTAATAATAAGTCTCGGTTTTCATACATAGAGAAAATTTCAAAAAAGTGTGATAGCGCTACCAAGAGCCCCTTTAATAAATATTTCTTTCTGTTCAATCTCAACGTGTTGAATACATGCGTATGACACACCAAGGAACGATATTGGGTATTTACAATTATGCGGTTAGTGCAAGCTAAAAAATCTATTGTAGTATTGAATCGGCAAGTATCGGTTCAACTGCGTCGTCACTATCACCATAGTAACGCGCTGGCATCATCTCTGTGACTGCAAGACAGCTCCATTGCGCGTCACGATACATCTTAGCCACCTCTGCGAAAAAAATAATGAAATAAATTACTGTGTTTCAATGAATGAACCTTTAAATATATTTCACTCACATGAGCTCGACCCTTGCCGACGAAGTCATTTTTGCACAAACCATTATCCGTGCAAAAATACATCCAATCGCGCAAGATTTAACTGAAATCAGATTAGAGTTATTTGTTAGCGGATTACGAGAAACAAGAAACAATTACATCACCGAAACAACGAAAAAGAACAGAAATCAAGAAAATCTTGATCACTCCTGACCACATTACGTTGATTTAGTGCAATATTGTTATTATTACACTCACTGATTCTATCCGCATTCAGAAATATGACGTGAAATTCGGTTCAGGATATGGAGAATGAGCCGGATATCATCGGATATACCCGGATTTTTCATGGTAATATGAAAAATTAGCATGATTTTAGTCCGATTTCATTCGGATTCTGAATTTATTGCCCGCCTAGGCTGGGTGGATTCTGAATCAGACATTTGAGAATCCGGTCAACTCTAGACGACAGGTTAGGCAGTCACTAAACTAAACAATCCAGACACCAGACGAGAGAGAGAGAGAGAGAATAAATGAACAGAAATATTCAAAAATTTCCGCCGTACATAAAATTCTGGAACGTCGTGCATTCAAACACGACTTTCTTTGCTCACGGAGCACAATAGAAGCAGCCGATTATCGCTAAAATATGAAATCGATTCACTTCATACACGAAATAAACGGAATTCGTTGATATTCCGGTTTATTTCAAGTCATGCATCACCCAATAACCACCCATGCACGACCTACCCAAGAAGTTTAATGGATTGCATTGACCTCAGTTTTGCACACATCGTGATTCGAGTAAATATGCAGGCTTGGCGACATCGCTTGTCTGAACATGAGGTCAGGTATGAGCTATAGTACGCTAATCTCAAATGTATGGGTGCTCGTATTGTTTGGCTAGGCCGTTAGGCGTCGACACGGAGTCTATTGAACTATTTGCTTTGCCGGAAGACATTTCACAAGAGAAGAATACGCCTCATATACTCGAGAATGTTGTCGAGCAATCCTTCCAAAATGCAGGTTGGATTTCCGAACCGGATGCAGGCTCGCCAGGTGTTTGAACACGACCTAATAGAGCTTCACCCAATCGCTCTCCCCGAGGAGGCGTTTTAACTATGGGAGATGCTCCAATCTATACTAGATGGGAATCCGGAAGTTGTAGTATCGTCCTAGATTAGGCTATAGAGTTTGTCAAACTCTATAGTTTGACTATATTCCGGTACAACTTATCATGCATCACCGATCAAGTGACACACTTACATGCTTTACACTTTTGTTTTGAGAAGCAGTATCTTTTTGCATCCACGACGGTACGCAGGCATCTACAGTATTTCCCTTTCAACTGGCATTTCGTTGGTTTCGGAGAGGGGCGGAGTCTTTTGTCTGGGACCGACTCCTCTTCCACCACCTCCTTCTCCTCTTTTTCTGATTCTATTGATTCTTCCGTAGCTGTAAGTAATTCGATTTTACAGGTCCAAATATGCCGGGGAGATTCGAACTATACCTTGGGTTTGATTTGCTTGCCTCGTCACGTGTTCGATAATCTTAACCGCCGTTGGAAGAACTCCGGACTTAACAACCGGTTCTTGTGGGTCGAAGACCGGGCCCTGTTGAAATGATTAAAATCAATGTCGATGCAACATTCCATGTTGCGAGCTCGAATCGCACCTCCTTCATCATTTCTTCCTCTAAGATGCGATCTAGCTGCGGACATGGTTGTTCACAAATCGGCTGCGGCAGCATCCACGGATCCAACGCGCATTGACGCTGAGTCTGCAAATTTTTGACGTGAAAAGGATTTAAATCAGCCAGTTATTTAAGGAAATGTTATCAATTGAAAAGAAGCACACTGGATCGCTACAAAGTGAGTCGGAAATATTAATCAACAGATAAACTTTGAATGCAAAGTAGAACGAAGTTATTTATTGTTAGTACATATTGCTATACGGTGTATGGAGTATCAATGTCAAATGGAAACCTTTCCGTTTCCATCACATAAAAATAGCTATAGTTACCAATGAATTTCTTACCTCGATGCACGCCACGTCTTTGTTGCTCAACGCTGAAAAATAAATCAGAAATTGACTGTATGTTTTGGGGAACGCTACACAATTTAGTGCGTGCGTTCGTATTTTTCTTTCTAATCGCCAAAGTAGTCCTAATCGCAATCATGTTGACGATGAAAAAAACCCTAAGGGCTAGAAATTCGAGCTAGATTCGTTCGGCTGGAACCAGTTTGATGCATTTCATGAAAAATACGTCAATATAATTGGAATCTTAAAATACACATCGCCACACAAAACGATTTCAAGTGCAACGCGTCGCGTAAAACTCACAATAATATGACAGTGAGAACATGTTTCCGAACATTGGGCACGTTGAGTTTTCGCAAAACTGCTCGATTAAAACCGTTTCTTGTCCTGTGACGTCGTTTCCGTAAATGTCGTATTGAATCGACTGATCGATGCCTGCGATCCTGAGATTCGTGTGGAGGTCCGTTACCTGACAATGCAAATAGCAGACTGTTTAATGAGAGTATAGCGGATCAAGAAGTCGTTGAACGTTACCGAGACCCGCGAACCCTCACTGAGGTACACGTCCCTAAATGCGAAATAAACACGACTGAGATCCTGCAATCCGATTGGCTTTACCACCCAGCATGTGGTCGCGGGGCTAGTAGGCGATGGATGTAGGATTTCTCCCGAACTTTTCGTCACTACCGTACACCCAACTGAAATGAGGAAACAAACAATAGTAGCGCAAGAGTTGTAAAAACTACAAATCTAGTTAGTTAACGGTAAACTAACTACTGTTTTCTTTATAATTTTATAATTTTTATAATTTCTAGTTCTAAATGCGAATACTGAAAAGTGAGGAGTTCTAGTTCTAGTTGAGCATATAAAAAAGAAGAACAACAACTAAAAAACACGTTTCGTCGTGTGGCTTAAATCGTGTTCTAGCAGCCATCGCTAGTTCGGAGTCATCATCCCAATGGTGTCGTAGCCAGGGGGTTGAAACCCCTACCCCTTGAAATGCCGATCCGATTCCGATAAAATGAAATTTAATGAATTACTTCGAAATTAGTTCTAGTTAGTTTTGTTTTAGTTAGATTGCAGATTTTTCAATGTCGTTCGTTCCAGTTCTAATTCTAATTGCGCAATTTGAAAACCCAGTAGTTTGTGCAAGTCTTAGTAGCAAAGACAAATGACAGCAATTATCAAGTCTCACCGTAAAAGTAGGCATTGAAACTACCACGTTCGTCGCTTTGAACGTAGATCGTGAACGAATTCACTTCTGTTGCGATGAGTTCGAAGCTCGTTCCGACACTGCCTGATATCTTTCTCCACAGCATGTTACCTCCGGAGTTGATCGCGATGTAGAGTTTCTTTTTAATTTCAAAGTCCTGCGAGACAGATTTGCGAGCGGTTAATGGCTAACCATCGCCAATGTGTGCATTAAATTCCAGATAAAATCCGACAAAACAGGCTAAATCGATCTGTACCATCACGAATTTCGTTGCTACATATCACCGCGCACTTGTGGAGAATTTCTGCGAATGCATATCGGTGAAGCTAAATAAATATTTGTTCTCTGTGCAGTGTCGTCTCATCCAAATTATACATTCGTCACAGTTCGGGTTTTCGAAGTGTCGCAACTCGTCATGGTCAGTGGTACTTTTACTTTTGAGAAAGCTCAAGTATAAGGTTTGAATACTCGTACTGCTTACTCGAGTCGGTACTTTTCAGACTAGCTCCACTCCGACCGTTTTTGAAGCCAGACTGCTTACGTTCTCCTTTTTCGATTTTGTATCGGTATCAGAATCAGTTTTAATAATTATTCCATCATTTCAAAACACCACAAGACTGCGATACAATGAAAAGATTGGAAGGTGTCGAAGCGACTTGGAATAGTCTCTTAAATCAGTTAAAAACACAGTCAAGTAGAGTGGAGTCAAAGTAGCATATGAATAGTTTTGAATCGCTTTCGTGAGGTGATATTGATTTGGTTAGGTTTGGTTACGGCTACTTTCACTTCAACGTTTTAGACGAAATTAGTTACTGCGTACAATTTGTATTTCGAATATTATATGGTAGTTTCAGCGTAAGTTCGCATCACTTTTTATGAGAGGAATTGCCATAAGAACTGCGTGTCAAATCACGACCCGGGTCAACTTTTTGATATGACTTGACTCGACTGCGTTTCATAAATGCCAATTGACTCCTGACTTAAAGCGAAGATACATCTTGCCGTTAGGAAAGTAGTCGCATCCGATTAACCGCTCAAAGTATGAAACGCTTCAACCAAATCTATTCTTTTTGTAACTACTTCAGTGTTTTAAAACCTTTTTCTGCTTTCACTTACAAAAGTTTTGCCATGTCTTGAAACTCGCTATTTCTACTGCCAACCGAGTAGAAAGTTCCTTCTAATTGACTACTTAAATCGTCTCTGCCAATAACTTACTCTGAAAGCAATCGTGACGGTTGTTCGAACGTTGTCGGACGGCCTGATGATCCACGACTTGCCGTTGAAGAGATGACGTTTAGACGCCGGCATTTGTGACCAATCGTACCGGATTAAGCCACGATCCTGCGAGCATCGAGTGTTTGGTTTGCATGTCTCAAACAATTCTGGAAAGACAGAAATGTGATAAGAAAGATTTCTTCACATATTTGAGGAACACGCGAGTCGTCTTAGCAGATGAAAGTCATCATATCTCTCCTGCGGTATATATATTGCAGAAAATTCAGCAAATATTATCAAAACTATAAACCATCGAAACCAGTGTTTACAGATTATCGGATTATTCTAACGCTGTCTGCGTTTGTCGATTCGGAACTTTTGTCAAAGTTTATGAGTATTATTATTAATATTATTATGTATATAAATCATTTAGTGGCGCTTTTCAAATCTTTTTTGCTACAAGGCAATTGATATAATATAACCGACCCATCACAGTTCGTGTGACAATTCGAAACTCGATAGAACTGGCGATGGCAATCCACTGCGTGAATAGAAAATTACTGAATTTCGAAGAGTTCTAGTTCTAGTTCTAGTTGTGGATATTGAAAAGCGAGTATAGTTATAGTTTTAGTTATAGGTATAGTTGTATTTTTTAGATTGCGAATTTCTCGTTCTAGTTCTATTTTTAGTGTCGAATTTTAAAATGCGAGTGATTCTATTAGTTCTAGTTGCGCAGTTTGAAGATCCAAATCCAGTAGTTAGAACATGCCTGCGTACAAACCTAAAACACAACTTACTTGAGTCCATCGACAGGCAGATAGATCCGCACGCTATGAGTATTCCCGTCACGATAATCTTGATATTATTCATTATGTCATATGCTACAATCTACACAAATAATACTCTGAAAAGAAACGGTTGGGGTTCAATCAATGTTGGCGTAAATGTCCATATTTTCTGGTGCGTGCGGACAACCCGCCTCGTTCGTGCTAAACACCATTCAATTAAACTCTCGATCCACCTAATATCAACTCGATAACGAAAAGAAAAAAGTCCGATATCAGCTTTTTCGCATGGCAATCGCCCGCGGACAGAAACCGCTCACAAAGCGTTAACTCTATCATATTGCATCGGAATCTAAAATTGTCTGGGCAATTAACAGCGGTAGGCCGAGTGCTCCTTTGTGCCTCGTACTGCGAGCGACGTTTATGCTGTGTGCCCCTTCCGAAGACTTATCATTGAAGACATCGTATTTATTGAGAATGATAAGCTATAAACTTATTCGTAATTCTGTGACTTGCAAGATATGACCAGAGCTCGGAATAGCCCATTTCCAAAAATTGGTTCTTCCACGCATGCTTTCTCGCGGGCTGTGACAAATCAGACAGAGTCGCCGTCATGATATACCCGCACAGTTTTGATAAGTTTCGGAAGCGAGTGTCACGCTTTTGACAAAAGCGATCGATTGTGCGATTTCATTTTCCGAACCGACGAAGTGTCTGTCATTATGATGTTTCAAAACATCCGGTAACAGTCCTGTCGCTGAAAGATGGTTTACGATCTTTACATGCAAATAGTTCGTGTGAAATTAACGGCAATCAACGATTAGAAATAGCCTGAAATTCAGCCAGAAAACACACATAGGTGCAAGCGCACTGTCACGCGAACAAACAGTTGGATTTGAGCAAATATGGAACGAGTCAAATGCTCATCAGAGGACAAATCACATCTTGAAATGCGAGCGATCTTATTTCATAAAAATGTCCCTTTCTCAGACTTTCTTGAAAATGTCGAAGCCGTAATTACATGCCGATGCTATCGACGACGCGGCATAGTTGCGCAAATACGATATTAGCAGATTCCTGAAAGATTATCGTCTGCAAACTTCCCTTGAAGCAAGTATGATTCAGCTGAAAATTGGTTAATTCTAGTGAGAACCTGTTATCACGATATTTGATCTAAAACAGTACAAGTTGAAGGATTAATTTCCGCATACGGACTAGGATCTGTTTTGCAATTAATAATATTCCGAGCCAAGTGCTGGCAGAAATCTTTCATGTGGCTGATTGTCCGCAATTCCACATGCCAGACGCATTTCTGGACTTTTTGACACGCTTTCTCTGAATCTTGCCAATAACCATGTCTTGGAATTTCGATCATTAATCTATTTCGCGACTTGATCCGCGGTTTATTTTGCAGAGACAACAATTGAAGCTGCTACTTTCCGATTTTCCAAACAAAATGTACGACGGAATACGCCATATTCAGACACCATGACAAACCCACAACCGAAGTCAAGATATTTGGGGGGTACGGGACTATAATATACATATTTGCGTAAATATATTAAAAACAAAATCCTTTCGAGCTGGAGTACTTAGTTGCATTAAGCTGCTAGTGTTTGAAGAGAGTTTTTGGGTTACAGAACTTTAATAAACATTTTAATAAGATATGTACGTAATTAATATATTAATAAAATAAATTAAACATTTTGGAATTTGAAACTACAGTGATCCTTCTGTTCCGGCGCAACGTTATGTGATCAGCGTGTGGCTCGCACTGCTCGTGACTAAAATCAAGATCGAAAGATATTCAGAATTCGCATTGAAAACACGAATTTTCATTCCTAATATCGGAATCTGATCGTCGTTTTGCATTCGACATAAAGTGATCGAGACGACCAAGAACTGCAGCGCCCAGACTTGCACAACCTTCCAATATAGTTAGTTGATGGTCCCCTAGCTATTGGTTTTCTGATTAGTTCGATTTCTAGTTGAGGATTTTGAAAAGTGAGCAGTTTTATAGTTCTATAGTTGCGCATTTAAAATATTAGTCGCCAAACATCTAGAAAACTCGTATCGTCGTGATACCGGCGTTCTGTTGTGTGATGTTCTAGCAGCCATTGCTAGCTCAGAGTCATTTCACTGCGTGAACTAACGATGGCATAGCTAGGGGTGGGTTTTGGGAGTTGCAACCTATCCCACTTGAAACTCCTACTGATATTCGTGTGGAAAACCGATCCGGTTGCGATAAAATGAAAATGAATGGGTTGCTTCGGAAATGAATGTTGATTGTGTCTTAGTTAGTTAGTCAGGGATTTTTAAACTTCGTTAGATCTAGTACTAGTTGCTTTATTTTTGAAAGTGGGTAGTTATGTTCCTATTTCTAGTTGAGCATTTTGAAAATCCAGTAGTTTGTACAAGTCTGTCAGCAACTAAATGACGAGGACTTGACTCAATCTTTCAGCCAATCTTGTTTACGACACTTCTACCGACACGGAGAGTTGTTTTCACTATAAGTTTAACTTTCGCGCATTCCAAAACCATCATCGAGAATTCAAACTCGTGGCTAAACGACAAACGTACGTCCGCAGCCAATTCACTCTAGCTGAAATGTTTTCTCTAAATTAGCGACACGATGAATCGTCAGATTTTATCGCCGGGAACGCCATCGTACTTCGTTAGTTGATGGCGATTCATTTCGATAAACACCCTGCAGCTGTCGATGGCAGTAATTTCAGAACAACTTTGCGTGACTCGGGTCTAAAAATGACGAAATTTCATTTACTCTAATAAATTCTAATCGCGGATTGATATCTAGGACAATAAATAGCTTTGAACGCCCAACAGTGGATCCATGGCACGGCAAAATTGAGCATCTGAGAGATTCGATTCAAAATCGAGTAGCCTAGCACACATTATGACATGAAAACAATGTCGACCATACGGAACCTTCAAAATCCAACCACAAAGAATATAATACCAGTTCTACAACACATTGAGGATGGTATTTTTTCGACCATGCCTATATTTTATTGCACTTTGACACCATGCAGTGGATCGATCACGACTTCGCCGATATGTCATTTGCAGTAACTTGTGTAGCTTTGTACTGCATGTTTCGTATGGTATGATACGACCAATCTAAGTTTACAGCCTGCCACATTGGAAAATAGTAGCGAAACCATAATTTTCGTTGATAAATTAACCCTTAGTGGCAAGGTATAGTATCTGTACTCGAAAAAGTGATTGAACTTGATAGTTTCGGTGATTTCGTTTGTTGATTCACAAGACAGTGGAGATTGGCCAGATTAACTTTGCATCAACGCAAAACAAAAGGGGTCGAACGCAAATCTCAGGTCACGACGGTTTCAGCACAGTCATAAAGATGATTCACATTCGAACTTGATTTTATTCGTGTCAAGTGGAAATAGGCAAGACGCCTTGAACTTTCTCTTTCGATTCGCCCTCCGGACGCAACATCCCGAATACGCGACGGTGTAGTCATTGGCAAGAATTCGTTACGAAGCTCGATGATGACGAATCGATTCGAAAGATGGAACGCTGAGTCACTGATAGCAAAATAGCAAACCAGATGCGTTGCGGTGTCCAAAAGAGGTCAACGAAGTCATCGTTGCGACTCAAGTAGAAGTGACGTTCTAGAAATGGCGGTTTCCAAGTAAATAAAAAGGAAGGAAAATAGCAGGGTTGTAAGCAAGTCACAAGGTTTCAAATCACAAGTCAATCTCACTTTTATAGTTTTGACTCGAGTCATTTTCAATTTAACGCAGAGTCATAAGTCCGATTCCAATTCACGGAGCAACGCTTCGAGTCCAAGTCATTGTGTTGACTGTTCGGTCGGGGGTTGAAGTCTTGAGAAAACCACTTTTTACAACTCTGCTTGGTGATATCGAATGCTTAACATTGATAATATATACTAATTTTACTCACTCTTAACAGTTTCTGGTAGCATTTTCAAGTACTGATAGATGAAACACCAATGGTGTGGGAACTTTAATATTTTATCGAAATTACAATGAAATGGTAGTCCTAGTCTTCAGTAAATGACTTGGTCCGAGTCATGCACAATGACCAGGCCTGTTTATTTTTGGATATTGGGTTTTATTTTTGGAGATTCTCCAAAAATAAGATTTGAAAACATCCAAAAATAAGATTTTTTTGGATGATGTTTTTCAGTGAAATATACAAGTCAGAGCGATGTAAACGACCAGACAACTCATAAAACACACAAAACAGCACCTATGTGAGGGAAGGGGTCACCGAAACGCTAAAACTACTTCCACTCAATCCAATTCACGTTTCTGCTGACCTTGCCTGCCTGCCTGCCCGCCCCTCCGCCTTTGTACTCCTATAAGTTTCACAGTGCGACACGTAGAGAAGACGGGAAGGCAGCTCTAGTGAGGCAAAGGGAACGGCGAAATCATATACAGCCACCTCTGTCGCAATCACTTCGTCCACACGATGACGGAACTCATCTGCTGATGCTTCAGACGGCAACACAACTTGATCTAGAGTAGATGGAAAGCGTGTGACCCAAGTTTGTTGACGCTCGTTTATTGTCAATGAAGAGGGTGGCCTCTTGGTTGACTGGAAACCGTACCAAACTCCTTGATGTTATGGACGAAAACAGTCCGACGTGTGCAACTTCGCTGCTGTGGTGGATCCATCTGATCGTTCTCGATCGCATGGCTACGCTCGCACATAGCTGAGCACCACCGTCACGAAGCTTCATGGTCTTGATGTTCTGATCATGGAGCAGCAGGAGCTCATGCGCCTGGTCGAACGCCTGTGTCCAGGTGAGGACTGGGACGAGGACCGCCACAAGGAAGGTTTTCTGGTCAGAGGGTGTTGGGATGTCAAGTTCAATGAGGCACGCAACTTCGTGGAGGATCAGAGGTTTCGAGCGCATTACTGTTAGCGCTTTTCAGGAGCAAAGGCTTGGAAGATTGGAAAGTTTGAAGAGTTAGACATTCCTCGATTTTTGGACCCCTAACCTCGATGTTTCCCACAATTGCGACGTTCGAGGCCGACATCTCGAAAATGAAGGGGGGAGAGCGTCTCGCAGTGATTAATATTCTCTGTAAGGCATCCTCCAGGCCAAAGACTAAATTTGTGAAGAATGTATTGGAAAGTTAGATCAAGATCACTGACGATATCTATGTGTTGGAGGACTTGAATACATGATAATAACATACTCTTGATGGATTTTTTCAGTAGTAATAGGGCTCAAAACACCTTCAATTCTTATTTTTGGGGATCCTC
>ATSW01014868.1:0-12854 GCA_000444245.1 Botryllus schlosseri | reverse complement strand
TGACTCGTGAATTTTGCTCCGAGTCACGAGTCAATCCACATTTTTGATACGCCGAGTCAAGTCAAGTCAAGTCATTTTAGTAAAGTGACTCGAGTCAAGTCAAGTCATACGAAAAAGGTGACTCGAGTCATCCCAACACTGATCAATACTAGTTAGCCCTCTAGTTTACCGGACCTCGACCTGCCATATCGATTTCGCCTTCCGACACATTCCACCTTTTTGTCACCTGTTCTTTTATATTAAATTCTTTTACTTTTCATTCAGTGTGCATGCTTCCTTTTTTACATCGCCTAGGCCAGGTGGGTGTCTATTATCATTATTATAAGTAAAAATCGTGATAGTGGCGCTTATCACGGCACAGGTTTTGTGCGGCCGTGACTGGCAAAAAGATTGGCCACCCCTGCTGTATGACAATGCTGTTCTCAAATCCACATTGGCTTCGTCATTATTGGCGAGAAATGGCTTTGAAGTTGCATTGCTGTCGTTAAGATACATTCATTTAATACGATTTATTCCTTGTATACGTGGATAAATGGGCGAATAATGTATCGATTCAGCAATCCGGCCCGCCAAGTACTTAATTTTCCTATATCCGGCCCGCCGACTTGAAGAAGTTGCCCGCCCCTGGTTTAGGCGAAGAGCAATACGGAGAAGTTGTATTGGATACGGTTTTAACACTTTGCGCAATTAGTTTACGTTAATAAAAATATCGTGGATCGTAAAATTGTTTATAGTGGAGTTTTATTTTCGGAAAATAGAGGCATTACTCACTAAACTTGCCTTTTTACTTCAACATGTATATTCTGCATGCAGACAAAAGAACTGAAATTAATTAAAAATCAAAGTATGATACTCGGAATTGAAAGAGAAATACAAAAAAGCGGACAATACATTTCACGTCGTTTTTCCAGAAAGGTGATCTGCTAACAGGTGCAACATTCAAAAAAGCCGGAGTTCACTTTCCAGATTAGGACACGTCATTGGCTGCTAGATCATGATGTGATAAGCAATTGCTAGATTGCGAAACGGTAGTTTCAAGCGTTATGGTGGGTCATATTTACCGTGATGAAATATTTGAATTTATATTCACCGATACTTCCGTGAAAACTACTGTGCGTGAAGCGCAACAAAAGTTCTGGGCATTACTTGACTTTTATGAAAATTAAATGTTGGTACTTCGTGAAAACAGCGCCGAAATACGCCAGGCTATCTTTCTTATTGGAGGATTAAACTACTTCTACTTGACAAACTAAAAATAGCGCAAAGTAAGTAAGTAGATCACAATATACTACGAAGTAGAAGTAGCGAAAATCAAATCTACTTGAGTAAGTACTAGAAGTAGAGGAAAACTACTTGAGTACTTCGAAAAAGTAGAAGTACTTCGTTACTGACCACCTCTGTATATGGAGCTATACACACACGACATTTGGTTATACAAATAATGGTTACAACATGTATTATCTATACTATATAAGTCGTCCCGAAGATATCATGAACTGTACAACATTATCCAATATCGTTGGGTCTGTTAAAACGTCTTTCAACTCCCAATTTACTCGGCTCACTCACGCAGCATGATGCAGTTGTCTCCTTTGATGTTGATATCTCACACAATGTAACAAAAAGTGCTCTACAGATTCTTCTGCATTGCATTGCTGACATAGTGGAGTCTCAGAACAATGGATCTTATGCAGATGTTGATTCAGTCTGCAATGGCCGCTTCTTAATCTCAGTAGAATTACGTGTCTTCGCCGTGTTCCAATTTGAGCTATATCGTCGGTAATTGATGGTCGCAGATTCTTACGCTCTTCCGGTCTCAGTGCTTTGGTATATCTGATCCCATTCACATCTACAATGGTGTCTTAAGATGGACAGTGCATCACGCAGCGGTAATAAGAGGTGGGTGTCTAATTTCGAAGACTACTCCAAGTCGGTTCGACACCTTCCTATCTTCCATTGTATCGCAGTCTTGTGGTGCATTGAGATGATGAAATTGTTAGCAATAAATTGAAACTTAATTGAGTAAATTTGTAAATACAGTGATGGCTGGAAACTATTAAACCAATATAAGTACCATTCCTTTATATTTTGTCAATATATTTTACAAATCCTTGTTGTATATTGCTTTAGACTTGGACGTACGCAGCCGTGAACTCCATTCTTCAGGAAGTAGTCGCTGATATATGAAAGCACCTTGCACTAATTATAATGCCAACACCTGCGGGGTTGGACTGACAAAAAATTGCGTATAACACATTTTACTATTTTTGTTGTACACAAATATTTTTCCTCACGCATTATTAAGTTCTGCACCGTTACATATCATGCGCGTATCTTTCTTGAAAAGTAGGCATTCCGTTTTATTTTTCACCATTTCTTTATCGGGCAGTTATGGCGGTAGCCTGTAGAACTCTCCAGCAATTCGTTTGCCAGCAGATAAAATGGTTTATATCTCTACATCAACGTTTTCTGAGAAATCCTTTCCAAACTAACCAGCGAGATGTCATAAGCTCATATTATTGATTGTGAGGACTATGACTACATATAGATTGAAAAGATTGCTGTAAATTTAAATTGTCAGTTAATCCAAGTTCACTACACGCTCATGATTTTGCAGTGATGATCAACCGTGCAGCAGAGTATTTTCATTGTCGCTGTTATCAGATATTGCTTTTCGTTTCCTCCCCAAATCGGCCCATCCTGGTTGTTTGCGTACTACTAAATGGTGATAGCTGAAACATAAGAAAAACATTTCGTTATCGTTTTTCGGCAATATAGAGAAAGTCAGTTTGAAATAGCAATTATCTCATTTCATCATGTCTTCAATCTCAGTCGAGAGCATTAATGTATTGGGGAAATGGGACTGTGTTAACGAGCGCTTTTGGTAATTTAATATTCGTGTCGATATATAGATTGACCGTTTTTGTATGGACCGTTCAATTCTGCATCAAGTCCTAATGCTTGTAAGATAGCAAAATCCATGGATTTTATCGAATGAAATGTCGTGGCTCACAAATCCCTTAGTGCAGTGGTTCTCAACCTTTTTGTCCCCGCCGACCCCTTTGGACCGTCACGGACCACTGCGGACCCTCCGAAGTTTTAATTCAAATTTAGCTCAATTATCGTGCAATCGTCATCTGTCATGTACAAATAATATCTGTAGGCTAGTGATAAACAGCAACAAAATGACTTTTCTTGAAAAAAATCATGCATTTATGTGGAAATTGGGTTGACTTTTATTATTTCAAAGATAATTTTGCAATTGAATTTTCTGAAATACGTGGTCGTGTCTTGAGAATCCGCGCCTTCGACTAATATGAACGACGGCCAAAAATCCATTCTCAGGGAGATTGGTGGTGGCGAATGTAGTACTGAACGGGTAACGCATTCTACGACACATTTGGGTATATGATCGCAACAAATATGGCACCAAAATTGACAAACCATTTTTAATGGACATAAAATGTCAAGTCTGGTCATTTGTGTCACGCAGCTCATCTTGATGTTATCATCGAACAATGGCTATTCTATATCACAGGAGAAAATGAATTTTTGCCAACATTTCGCAGTCACCGTAATTGACGTTACTAATCAAACTCTTTTTTTCACAATCCCCAACAAAATATATGTATCAGTATACCATTGGCAATTTACCTATTAAAATGAGTCTGCACAGTAGGACATTTCATATCTGAAAGACATTCTGTTGATTTGAGCTCTGGTGTATTATTAGTAATGAAGCGAAATTGCCTCGCGATTCTCCTATTTAATAACATACAAATTAGATTATCAACTATTTTGTAAATTTAGTGGCGTCGCGGACCCCCCGAAAATGCTTCACGGACCCACGGTTGAGAACCACTGCCTTAGTGGGTGGTACGCGCCACTGTCATTGTCGTATAGTGTGAGAGAGAAAGATATTCAATCTCCAGTAACCATTGTGCATGTTGAGCTAATTCCCTATTCCTATACGTTATGAGTAATCACCAAAGTTTCTTAGTAGGCTACTTATTCGCCTGTTCAAGGTCCAAACAACGCCAACATTAAACGGTATCGGGGAGACGTCGGGTTTGAATTAATTATACGGTTCCGTTAATTTCGACAAGTTCATCACAAGACTTATTCGTACGTCTTGAATACTAATTCTCGGACTCGAGTCGTGCCCTAATGTCCCCAACGGGTTCGGGCTAATAGCTGTCGTGCTCGTGCTAGTTTTTAGCCCTCCTGATTTTACCTCATAGGCCTAGGTATAGCGCGACTTGGTTTACTCTCCCATCAGCTGCAATTGTAGTAATTAGCCTGTTGAGCAGGGATTCGCCTGTGAGACTTTTTAAGGGCGGCTATGAAATAATCTGAAAAATAAATCATCTCCAAGTCAACACCATCACTATAACAAAAGAAACCAATTAAATGCCATGCGGCTGACTTTTTCCATGTCCAAGCCAGCTATACTAAGACAACGGTTCTCCACCCTTTTGTCTTCGCGGACCCAATTGGGACCGTGACCGACCCCCGTGGACCCCTTCAAGTTTTAGTTTAAGTTTTGCTCACTTATCGTGCAACCGTAATCTGTCTTGTGCAAATATCAACTGAAAGCTAGTGATAAACAGCAACAAAATGACCGTTCTTGAAAATGATATCATATACTATATGTAGAAATATGGGTCGACTTTTATTATTTCGAAGTGACTTATGCAGCTGGATTTCTTATCTCTTGAAATATGTGATCGTGTCTTGAAAATTCACGCTTTCCATTTGATATGAACGAGTGCCGGAAGTCCATTTCCACACAAAGGTAGGTGGCGGCGAATGTAATTTATAACGGCTGACGCTTCCGGTGACACCTTTGAGCACGATCGCAACATATATGGCCCCGAAATAAAGAAACGTATTTTTCAATGAAGTTATCACGTCCAGACTACGCCTTTCCATATAGCAGCTCATCTTCAAGATATTCTTGAATAGTGTTTATGCATATCACAGATGAGACAGACTAGAAAAACTATTTTCAACAAACCTCAACAAAACGTCTTTAAACAGCAATATACATTTGTATCAGTAGGCTATTGGCAATTTGGCTATTAAAATGAGTTTACACAGTAGGATATTTCTTCTCATATGGCCATTCTGACGATGTGCTTACTGAAACATTGGCGCTTTTGAAGCGAAACTGCTTCGTGATTTCCTTGATTTAAAAATGTTACAAATTTGTTATCAGTAGGGCGAATCTTTTTTAACTTAAAAAACGGAAGATTTTGACCTATAAAATCAAAATTTCGACCAAATTTTGACCTCGCGTATGCAAATTGGGTGTTTTCTCCTATAATGTTAAAATTGTACTACTTACATCTTCATTTCTGGTTGGAACTGTCTGTCCTTACGAAGTAGTTTGACCTGAAAAAACATTTTGGACTTAAAAACTGACAAAATTTTACACGAAAAAATCTATTATTTTATTTTTATCTGGCCCTATGAAGGATTCCAGTAGTTACATCACGTATTATTGTAGAAATAATTAAATCAAATGATATAATAATCCCATAAAAGTTGTCATTGACAGATTTCAAGTTACCCATAAAGCAATAAAATTTCATTGCTCTTATGATATATTGACGACTCATTCATATATGTTGCTTGATGTAATTCCTGCACATAGTTGGATCCAAACGTTGAGCAGTTGGATTCCTCGTGATTTCACCACGCCATATAGACCAGTGGTTCTCAATTTTTTTGACATCGCGGACCGGTGAAACTTGACAAAAAATCATGCGGACCGATGAACCTTAAAAAACTATAACTCACCCTAAATTTAATTACGACTTGACTGAAATATTTGAAACCCCATATATTGATGCCTTTTGGATACTAAATGTGAATAAATGATAAATTCTTTCATGTTATCATGATAAGCGCTTTTTTCTTCGAAAAAGCATACTTTCATTCTATTACTGTTTCCAAATAAGCTTAAAGGGTCACATTTTTAGGTCATGTACCGGAGCGAACAATTCTACATAATATACCAACAATGCAACGTTTATTGTTTGCAAACTTTTACGTTTGACGAAAGAGCAGTACGCTGTCATAAAATGCATTGACCGATTAAGTCTGCAGAATAGATGGATAAAGAAAAAAATAGATAACCCAGCGAACTAAATTAGGTAATCTAATCTACTAATCACAATCTTTAAACGAAGAGTGGTATAAAAAGACGATAACTGCTTCCGACTACAACTAGTTGCATCCACGTATAAATTTGTGGGTCGAAAAGAGATCGAAAGAAGATAGTCAACCATTGGATTCAAGTTCACCTAAAACTCAGTTATGCTGTTCTACAACATCCCAGGTTTCATCATTACAGCTGATTTCAATAACAATATTTGATATGTAGCTGTTGTACGCTCACCGTTATGTCACTAACGAAAGCCGAAATTTGATCAATTTATGAAAATGAGAAAAAATAGATACCGAAAAAGTCTGGCGTGACAGAGAAGTTCTTAAACACAGAATCGGATTCAGCAACCTAATATTAGCCTAAATCAATCATTAAAATTTTTTAGTCAATTTTTTTTTGAAATTTTTAGACCATTGTAATTTTATGTGTCGAAAAGTACTTCTGATCGAACGAAGATAGTGAATCACTGGATTCAAGTTTACCGAAAACTCACTCATTCTGTACTAAAACAACTCCGGTTTCATGATAGATAATTTCAATAACAATATATGATCTATTGCTGTTGTACCGTGAAGGACAGCCGTAATTTGATCAATTTATGAAAATGAGAAAAATTCATACGGAAAAAATCCGACACGATGGAGAAATTCTTAGCACAGAATCGGATTCAGCAACCTTAAATTAGCCTGAATGAATCATTAAAATTTTTGGCGCAAACATTTTCGAAATTTGTAGACCAGTGTTATCGAACTGTGTGTCGCGAATGCTTTTGAAATTTCGTAAAAGAACTGTACGACAAGGCGCATGCAGACATGGATTTGCCATTTGAAATAGTACTATAGCTGTTCAGATAGCTGGTATGGCTAGCCGTGGCGATGAAAACGATTATACATTGCCTATAGCGTCGAAAACTCAAGTCTAAAAAAAGTCTTTTATTCGTTACCAGCCCCTAATAAATCAAGTCTTGGGCCGATAACACTGGTCAACAGAATGAAATTTTTTTTAGGCAGAACATCTGAGAGCCGTTTCTGGGGTTTTTGAGGTTGCTGATTACTAGGGCGTTTTTTTTTTACCTAAAAAAAAGAAAATTTTGACCTAAAAAATCCAAATTTTGACTTATTTTGACCTAAAAAAATGAATTTTGACCAAATTTGGACCTAACGTATGCAAATTAGGTGTTTTCCCACATGATGTTAAAATTGTACCACTTATCTTCATTTCTGGTTGGATCTGACTGTCCTAACGAAGTGGTTTGGCCTGAAAACGCGTTTTTGGCTTAGAAACGGGCAACTTTTTACATGAAAAAAACAATATTTCAACGAAATCTGGCCCTATGAAGAATCCCAGTAGTTTCATCACGCATTATGGTAGAAATAATTTAAAAACTGCAGTACAACTAAAGATACTTTCCTACATTCTCGGGTACAAAGTGTCTATCCTTACTAAGTAGCTTGCCAAGAATGGAGAAAGAACGTTCAACAGCTGCAGTTGTTAACTGACAACAATGAAGTTGTGCGTACACTGCTGGTGACACACCATGTTACTTCATTATGACAATGTTGCCTACAATCTACATCACAATTTTTCATCATTCGCACCAAGCAGTCTTGCTTCAGTTACAACATTTCGGTATAAGTTGACCATACCACCATGTACACCTATTTTTTTCATTTGACCGTTAATTATTCACAATGGGCAGACAATGGACCGTCTCCAACGGTTGGTCCATAACTATGGTTGCATTTAAAACAAACGGTGTTTTAAAACACTTTGTTTCAAACATGTTTTAAACAGAGTTTTAAACAAAGGCTCTTTAAAAAAGAGTTGATTTTTTTCAAGTTGTACAATTATGCCTTAATGGCGTAAATCATTTCCAAAAACATGTTGTATGAGCCTACGGACAATTACCACCCGATATAGCCGACGTGTATCGATATGGGATGGCTGGAACCCTTAAAATAGTCGGTTCAACATTTATAGTACAGATATTTCGTCAAAAAAGCTATATTTAGCCTATATTTTCAATTGTCAATGTCAATCCACTATGTCGTCACGATCCACTATTCGTGACGTCATGGCTTGAAAAAAAAAAACATAAAAATGCAACCCTACCTAGTAGGCTACAAGCTGTAAAATATTACATGATAAGTTCACCGACAGTGCAAAATCTTACATACAAACGAAATGCAGACGTCAAAAAAATTTGGACTTTGTAAACAATTTTGACAAATTTTGACCTAACGCTATAATTTTGACAAATTTTGGTAGGTCAAAAAATCGCCCTCGGTATCACTAATTTTGTAAATTTAGAGGTTTCGCAGACCCCCAGGGGTCCACGGACCCCCGGTCGAGAACCACTGTACTACGTAATTGCCATAGCAAAACCAGATCGGCTCCGTTGAATGTACCTCGATTCGGTTTCTTCTGACACTCGTTCTGTGGCTATGGAACTATCTGGCCGGTCGAATTGGTCGCACGCATAATATTCGCAGACTCGGCGGTTGCAATAATGTTCCACGTGAAGATATTACCAGTGGCGTTCACAGTTCCATCGAATTCCGAAGTTAGTAGGAGTAGAACATGCGTTAGCACAACGAAAATCCGGATTGGTACTTAAAGTTTACATTAAATACGATTAATCACATGGGAGGATAAATACGCGTTTGAAGTATCGATTTAGGGATCCGACCCGCCACGACCTTCGTTTTTGCATGTCCAGCCCGCCGACTGCAGAAGTTGCCCGCCCCTGTCGTAGACCATACGCTAACTTACAAAATACAAATCCATCATTCGTGCTGCGTATCGTCATGTTGTTTGTTGCTGTATTTCCAGTAAAACAGAAGCGAACGTTGTCTGCACATTGTTGCTATACGTGCTGTAAATAGCCTCGTGGCTGTCTTGATTACGCGTCAGGGGCTATTCAGGTTAGTAGTTGAACGAATGAACTATCGCATCGATTTCACATGGATATTTCACTCACGACTACGGTGCATAGTGGTCAATGCTCATTGCTCAGTTTGATCACGATCAACTCCAATCAGAGAACAATGCATACGTTCGTAAAGACTGCGTGTATTTATATAGCCTACTGCATATACTAGTGCGTATGTAGTCGGATTGGAATCATGCATTCGGTCAGCGCGATATACGTGATATGACTGACGCTAATATCTGAAACACGGTCGAACAGCGGTGAAGACACCCATTTGCGCAATCATGTTGGAAGCCGCAATTAGTTATGAAATAAGAGAAGTTGAATAGGAACCATAGGTGTCAATTTCCTGGTTGCGGGAACGAATATTGTGTGATGAAGGAATCAGTTTTGTTGTATGATATTCCTTCTGTTAGTGCAGTGAAGGTTAACAATCTGCCAATGATATATATTCTTCAGGGTTGTAATTAATAGAATGCAGTAAGGTCAGTAACGAAAACCAAGTATTCTTACTTTTTTTAATGTATTCTCAAGTAGACCTTTCCCACACGTACTTCTTACTCAAGTGGCAATTTCTGACCACTTCCACGTAGCAGTTGTTTAGGCGATAATGCTACCTTTTAGAAAAGCAGAATCTAGTTTTAAGATTAATTTGGATAACCTTTTATGAGTGAGATACTCGTAGTGTGCGTGTGAAATAGAGATGTAAGGATTATGGTTTTTAGGGAGGCGGATCCAATCCTGTTTAATAAAAATGACATCCAGATCCTGTTTCCATTGTTAATGCTAAAATTTGGATCCAAAATAATCCTGTTCCGATCTGGTAGCATCCGTTGGCCCCTTAGCCGATGTTTTTCAAACTATACCTCGACAATGCATTGAAGCTTGTTATCAAGGATATGTGGTGCAATGCAAAACTAGCCGGGTCAAAGTTCACACAAAACATTGATGTAAATGTAAACAATCAGAAAGACACTTTCGTGAACTAGAAATTCAGAATCCTGACCTGATCCGGATCCGGCACTCGGGAAAAAATGCGGATCCGAATCCAATCCTGTGTATGAAAAACATGCGGGATTCCTGTCCGGTTAGAATCCCAAATCCTGATCCTGTGCTGTAAATCTCTACTGTGAAATAGTCCATGTATCACTGTAACTACGGTTACCATAATTTAAGATCCGAAAAAGAGGTAGCTGTTTACAAATCACAAAACTTATAAAATCGGATGAGAAAACGGGAAATACTGTTGTTTTGACTAAAAAAAGGGTAACTTTTTCAACTCGACTCTCAACTACACCACCGGAAGACCCACGCTCATGAAATTCTGTTGCGTTGGCTAAAAGTATTTTCCCAGCTCGTTTCCAGAAAGTCACACTTTAACGTAGTTTTCGCGTCTTCTATCGCATTTTTTGTTTTGTTGTCGCTGCACAATCTCTTGGCTGTCAAAGCTATAACGGAGGACGAATTGACAGAAAGGAGAAGATTCGGGCGTCTCCCGAGGACATTTTCGATTTCATGAAAAATGAGGACAAATCCTCTTAAGATGCGACGTATTGCAGCCCTGCTGTAACTGAATATATTTTCGAAGATTCCGCCAGTTTTTGATGTCAATAGTCATGTTGCGTCAGTCGCTAAGATGCCTTTTTCAATTTAGAACAGGGGCGGGCAACTTCTCCAGTCCGCGGGCCGTATGTAGGAAAAAGGAGTACTTGGCGGCCGGATAGCTGAATCGATACATTATTCGCCCATTTATCGTCATATACAAGGAATAAATCGCATGTACAGGGCGGCCAACTGCTGGTGGTTCAAAAGAGCCAAATTGCTCTCCAAAATGTGACAACTATTTCCGATTTCAATCAATATGCTTATAAATTACACCTAAAACACAAATATGATACGTTGTCAACACCCTGTGCACTTTTACATTAGAGTGGAGTGAAAATAACTTTTTTTAATCGAAAAAAGGGGTTCTTAAATCCCGACAAATGACCTGAAACTGCAATAGAAATTGACTTTAGGCAATTGCTCCTATTTTACAGCCGGCAGCCCCCAATTTCTGCGCATGAGGGGGTAAATTGCACAACTCAACAACCACTGCTCGTAGAGTCATGATATATAGCTCAAAAGCTGTCAAAACATCAAGTTTCTATCTGTCTTGAGAAGAAAGTTTTCTATATTGTCAACACAAAACGAGAAAACAGCCGAAAAACAGTAAAATATTGAAGCGGGTAAATATAGGGAGTAACTAAGTTACATGTTAGTGTGATTTACACAAAAACTACTAAATAAATCAATCTCATTATTTGAAAGCTCACTGGTTAGAGCTGTTACTCCATTTTTTAGAACAGGCCGGTGGGTGACTCATCTGGTACCTTGGGCCCGCGTTGGTGACCCCTGATTTAGAATATGGAGCACGGGAGAAGCACTGTGATGGCAATAAGCCGCTTATATGATGACATAGGCCTGCAAATCCTAATATCCAAGGTTAGAACGAGAACTAAAGAAAAGTGACTTTACATAAGTTCAATTGTTAAATAATTTTATAGTAAAATGCGCCAAATTGGAGGCAACGCGCCAAACGTAATTTTTCGTCGCCAACCGATCTTTAAAAGAGCCAAATTTCCGAAATTTGGTTCCCAAATGCGCCAACGAGAAATTTATATAAGATAATCGACACCGAATATGGCAAAGCCGTCATTCACATGTACATGCACACGACCTGTATATATACATAACATGCCTGCATTGCATACATTGCATTCTCGGTGGTGTCCATTCTGGGTATCGACCGGACACCGCCGCGGGCCACATTATCAACTAAGACCTGAAACTGTCCGCGGGCCGGATCCGGCCCGCGGGCCGTATGTTGCCCGCCCCTGATTTAGAATGTAGCCAGTGGTTATTAAGTATTAACTGCTAAAAGTATACACTACCTCGACTAAGTTTACCTTTTATAAACTACTTTTGCTTGAGTGCTTTTCTGGTCTTCCATTTTCTACTGCCACTTGGAGCAGTATTGAGACGTCTTGACAGTATATTCCGCTTACATTAGAGTAGCAACGCTGACTACTTTGACTAACTGTATTTATCTTTTAGACTTCGTGGATTACCGATTCTCTTAAATTGACTTGTCAGACAGGCTATACGTTGTCAATAGGCATCGAGTTTATAGTCGGACTCTATTCCGTATATTTCCATGGGCTGTCGCCGCAAACATGCAGCTATGTGTACTTGCAGCAATCTTACTAGGTAAGACGATGTTCACAGGATGCAAACCAGATTTTGGTGACTCGACTTGACTCGAGTCATTTTTTCAAATTCGTAAAATGACTCGAGTCGAGTCAATTTTTGTATTAACCCGACTTGTACGCGAGTCATTCTGCATGACTCGAAACAAGTCGTATGACTCGAGACTAGGACGGCTAAGATATTTCATTGTAACTTCGAGTAATAGTTACGTTACCACATTACTGGTAGCTCGTCTATCAGTACTGATACGTGGAAGATAGGGTCGGCAACGGTTAAAACTGATAAAAATGACTGTATTAGGAATGCGAGTCATTCTATATCCCTCGTAGTCTGTAAAGTAAACAAAACCACTTTTGAGTAATAGTGCTACTATACACAATACTATCTGACTACTGCGGAAATGTAGAAGCACTTCGTTACTGGCCACCTCTTCGTATCAGCACCAGAGGTGGTCAAAGTAGTCAAGAAAGCTACTCAAGTAGAAGTAGAAGTAGCGACGAA
>ATSW01014867.1:0-14592 GCA_000444245.1 Botryllus schlosseri | reverse complement strand
GTCTCAGTGGTATCGAAAACTTGTGTGGTCAAGCTTAGTAGTTTAGCAGGAAGAGTAAGAGGAAAGTATCGAAAGTAGCCTATCGACTATTTCTCATTGACAAATACTGTTTGTTTCAAGAGCGTATAAATTTGTTACACGAAATAACCCACTTCTACAATTCATACTCAAGTTGTTTCAAGAATCAATATGCCCTACCTTTGTGCTGATATGTTGTTTTTGTTGAAGAAATCATTAATATATCTTCTTGTAGATTTGCAGCAACTATTTGATAACGATGTGTACCGCAATGTAGTATAGATCCGGTTTTTATGATAAATTAAACAGCATGGTGTGGACCATTGATGTACATTATTGATATTGGAATAACAAATTGTCACTGTTCCTAGCTGGTAAATTATCTAATTATAGTCATTGAACCAGGGAAATCAACCAAATCTGTGCGAGTGTGCAATGATGTGGAATTAAAGTGTATTAATCTCTAACAGCTGTTGGGTAATAGTGATTATCGATCATTAGCAAGTGCATTAAAGTTTTAAAAGTTATTGATGCAATCTGACTACTGCAAACTACACACCTAGCATCTTATCATTTGTTGCTCAGTAAATATCAGTGGTACCAAGTTCAGGTATCATATGATGTTAATTATATATTAGGCTAAAGCGTTGGAGACATTGTATCAGAGTTAATTAATGTGCTTTACTATTATTTTGAAGCATGGAATTGATTCATTACTAAATCTAAAGGAGGCTGTCATCTAACAGCGGTTTTCATCAAATTTTGTAATGGACAATCAGAAAATAAATTCTTCACTACTTCTGTCGATTGTCTTATTTGCCGAATAGGCTTACCGGACCCGATTCATGCGTAGCCACGTTCATGGTGAATCAAACATACAAACATTCACGGTCGCTCAGAAAGTCAGAAGTCAGTTTTGTAGGTTCACTCGTGTCTGCTCGAATGTAGCCTAATTCGAGGTCATTAGAATGAGTCACCTCAATTCGTTGCAAGGTGTTTGATTTGTAAATTCAGATTGAATACCAATGATTCAATGTTATTTGTACTTTTTGTGTTTGGGTGCCAACCCGTAATCTACTGAGAATGTATGAGCTATGTACGTCTGCCCAGATTTTGTACGTTTTTTCCAGGCTTTGACAATCAGTTGATTTCCTGGGTAATTCAGGGCTATCACTTTTCCCCTTTGGATTTAACAGAAAATATCTGTTTTTTGTGGTAAATTTAGGCTGTCACTCTGACACATTTTCCCTTTCTATATAAATCAACTCATTTAACACTTAACAGTGACTTGGTTGAAGTTGAAGTCTTTATGAGTTCCGGTACTTAATAAATGTCACCCCTGAGAACATTCTTCCTGCTTCCGAATGAAGTGATTTAGTTGAACACTTCGCAGGCTCCAATATTGTCAATATGTCGTCGGAATTATCTGATGCTTGCAGGCATTCATTAATTTAGCAACTTGGTCCTGGATCACGGCTATTACACCACATCTTCGGTTAATACAAGGATGCTAGAAAGCAATTGGGCCATGGTTATATCTTCTGGTAATCATTTAAAAGATACAACCAATTTACCAAACCATTATTGAGGGGAGGGTTTCCTTGGTGAAAAGAAACCTCGAAATTTTCAATTTGTCTGTCCAAGATTCTGGCGTTCTTAATGCCGTCACAAACGTATGTCAAGACCGATATATTGTGAAGGAGAACGACTGTATTTGGTCTTAGATTTCATACATCCCGATGCGAACGTCTGTTGTTCTCGTACTTTTTGTCCGTGCACCAGTCCTTGTGTCACGGTGGAGATGACGGTTAAATTTATTCGTAATTAAACCTGCGTTGAATAGAAAATAATTTATGCCAAAATATGTGTGACAGTAATTAGAATTCTTCATTGATTGCCAAATCAAAGTAAGTCACATGTGGGGTTGATAGCGGTTACCTGCAGACTTGAAGTTTCTACCTTATGGCCGTTTTAGTCTATTGTTTTGTTTTGGTTGTAGAATTGAGTCATAAGTTGCCGAGTATCCCGGCCATAGCAATGTACTGAATCGTTTCAAAGTTCATAGTTCACTGTTCATATTTTGAGAGACCTAGCGTAGCAAAGGATCAAAGGGGCTTCCCCAGTAACAAGCAGTTATTTTGACTAGCCTGATCTGTGCCATTTGCTGAAGATTTAAAAAATATCGTGTTTTATCTAACCTTGTGCAGCCTGCTATGCACTGTCGAGAGATTGAGACAAAAACATTCTGTTGGTTGCAGGATATTGGAAAGCTAACGAACTTGACATGTCTGGATATCACCGAAAACCAGCTGGCTTCCGTCCCGGACTCTATCGGCGGACTAGTTGCAGTGACGGATCTGACACTATCTCACAATCTCTTGTTGGAACTACCGGATTCCATCGGTTTGTATGCGCTTTCTTGTATTCGGATTGTACGAATCCGTTGGAATAATGTGTGAAGCTATAGGCTGATATTGATTGGTAGTCGAGCAAACCTTGTAACATTAGCCAGGCCAACTAATGTAAATAAAAATCGCTCTGCTGTGCCCCAATGGCTTATTTATTCAAAGAAAGCGTGTCTATGACATTATCATAAATTTATTCAATTAGAGTAGGGTTACTAATGCAGACGATATTTGATTGTGCTTACACAGACACCACAAAGATATGTAATGAAAGTTTGTGTTGTCATCTATGTCTGCGCGTATCTTCTCACAGGAGCCTCGACTCTGAACAATTCGAATTATTGGAACTAGTTCTATTCGTGACATGAAACTAGTTAGCGATCGATAATAATAAGTGCAAATACCGTTATCGTACGAATATTAATGTTTACACTGGTTTTTGCTATCTCTACCTGATTCTTGAAAACTGTCAGCAATCGCCTCTAAAATGAATGGGTCTCATGATACAAGTTCACTTGTTCACCTTGATATCATTATTAAGTCTGGTTGGGACTCCAGACTGTAATTTTGTCATTGTCATGCTGACCTTGTGTCTCATGTTATTTCAGTCGTATTGTTTCATGAATTATCATCGGCAGTTGATGCCAATTATCACTGTTTAACCTTCTAATTTGGAAAACTGTACAAGATGATTTTGATTTTAGAATTACCGGTACTTGGTAATTATAAATATATTGTCGTCTACTTGCGACGTGAGTTGATCTATGGTTGAAATAGAAGATTTTTTGTTTATTGTCATAAATATATGGCCAGCTGCCGCTTATCTAGGTTCATAGGCTATTAAACAATGTTTGACCCTGGGGGTGTAATAACCATGTTTTTGCAGGGCAAATGGGCAAGCTCTCGATATTGAAAGTCGACCAAAACCGCTTGGCCAGCCTCACCCCATCCATCGGGGATTGCTATAGCATAACAGAAATCATGCTGACCGAAAATCAACTCACAAGCATTCCCCCTTCCATCGGGAAATTGAAGAATCTGACAGCTCTCAACCTTGACAGGAATAAACTTCAAGATCTCCCTCCAGAGGCAAGTTTTGCTGCTATCCCGTTGTAATAGATATCATTTGCTTGCTGGATGCTGTTCGTTACCACACATAATGACACTATGTTGCTATCCTGCAGAGTGATATTGTTTGATTTGTTTAGTGTGAAAACGGGAGTCTGATATAATACTTGTAACAGTTTTGCGGAGTTGTTTGGGGTAGCATCGTTGCAGTTAGACTGTGAGATGTTATAAGTCAGCTTTGACTTTGTATTCAACCAAAGTGCTGACAATTTTGAATTGTGCGTAAAAACATTCGAGTGGCTGAAGTACGCCATAATCCCCTGTCTATCTTTGTTAAGTTGCCAGTGCTTCACACTAACCACTTTGGAGGCTTGCCAAGCTGTTGACTTTTGAATGTCACCCTTATTCCTGAGATAGTAGAAAGTACTTGCTTTGCTGTGTATGTGTGATAGATATTTACCTGTCATTATTCAACGAAAATGGTTGTTTGCGATTAGCTCTGGTAAAGACGTTATCTTTTCAAGTTGATCATTATGATGTATGGTATGATTTTGAAGCAATTATTACATTAATTATGTCACTACATGTTACTTGAATACAAGTAAAACCTCCCGCACACTAATTGCCTGACTGCTTGACCTATTTTAACATAGTCTCCACAACTGCAAGAAGTGTTTCAGTATACTAATTGCCACCTAAGACTACTGAATTACAGAAAGATTGTCTTCAGAAATCATAAATCACTCCACCACCAACAATCGTTAAAGTGTGTAAATGCATAATATTTCCCATATCACAAATTTAATCTTATTAGTGCTGTGATTATTCTTAAGACCTATTGCAATTACCATTGCAGTGTAGTATTAGGATTATTCATAAATGGATTATTCCTCATGTTCACAATCATGGGGACTCATATAGGTTACATATTTAGCTCCATTTTTGTTTAATGGGTATCAATGTAGCCAACTCAACTTTGTAACACTGCACTTGCAAGGTAGGGAAGGCCAGATCATGTACTGCTGATCTAGATGCCGAATAACGGGCTAATCATTGTACCAGCAGAACCTTCGGTGTCCAATGCTTGGAAAGCAAACCAAATCTTTCATGTGGGCCTAATGATATGATCAGAAATTTTATTTTGCAATGTGGTGCACAGAGAATCGATCAGTTAAGTTTGTTACAAGGATGTTGGTCTGTTTGAATTGTCTGATATTTAAAGAGTAGTAAGCTTGCGTTACGATGTAATATTGATAAGCCTAGACGCCCAAGTCGGTTGTATTTTACCATTTCTAGCATCGAAATGTAAATTTACTTAGGTGATTTCACTGCGGCATTGTAGAATTTATTTTTTCTACTGTCATAAAATATTCACATGACAAACACGACACCAGTAGATATACAGTTCTAACAGCTGTTTAGTAAACTTTATCATTTTTTATTTTAGATTGCTCAATGTACAGCTCTGAATATATTGTCGGTACGAGAGAATTTATTGTCTTCTTTACCCAATGAGCTTGGATCGTTGCCGAATCTGCACGTTCTGGATTTGAGCGGAAACAAGCTAGAACATCTACCATACACGGTCGCATCGCTGCAGCTGAAAGGTACTGATCTAGTCTTGAACTGGTCTGAATGCGGCAAGATCAAGCATGTTAATAAATCGTACATTTGGTTTATTTAAAAACCTGGTTTGGGGTACAGGACTTGAAGATAGCTCTCATCACAACATACCATTGTAAAAATATAATTTATTTATATATATTTTCAGCATTATGGCTCTCGGAAAATCAGGCTCAGCCACTGTTGAAATTTCAAGCGGAAACGCTTGAAGACGGCACCCAGGTGTTGACGTGCTTCTTACTGCCCCAGCAGCCTTCGCAGAGCATGTGTGAGTGGATTAAATTTATTTTATTTTATATTGTTCCATCATATGATAAGCAGTAGCACCAAATAAGCATTAGCCGAAAGGAAATGTATTGTTAGGAGTTCTTGGGGTGACGCAGGCTTACGTTTTGAGGACTCAAAATAGCTGTACTCGGGAAATGCAGATGTTTCCGAGCCTGTGGTGTAATGAAAATTTGATCGGACGTGGAAGCAAGGAAAAAGCGGGCTGGCTGTCTGTTAAATATTGTCATCTAATGTAGCAAAGATTGGATTGGATGACTTGATGATAGATCATGGAAAGTCATTGAATAAGGCTAATGTTGTTTGACTTGTAATAGCATTGCCTGGATATGTAGGCAGGAATTGAGCATTTAGCAATTTCTGTACATTGAATATATTTCAAGAAGCAATCATTATCAAGTGTTTGGATGACAAATAAGCATTCTACGCGTAATTACATATTACCCAGCTGTGAAATTCATATGTTAACTTTGACAGCTACTCCTTGCAGTAATTCAGAATATACCATTTGCACCATTGGTTTGCTTTCATAGTTTGCGATCGCTGTTTGGTTGAGAGCGAAGTCGCAAGTTCAGATTGTTGCCTAAGTTATTGCACTTAGCTTTACGTACTGATTTTTGGAGTTGTTCTGGTAACATCTCGTTACTATGATATTCTCTGTTAGTTCTCTATTAGTGGGATGTATCAGCTAGCTACCAGTTAAACGTGGGTAGAATAATTATGATGGATTTTTGTCATTATCTGAAAACAGCAATCATGCTCCTTGTTATGATAAGGGATAGCTGTGGTGCATCCATTATTTCAGTATGTTGCATCTTATGGCGTGTTGATTTCATTGGCTAATCCGGCATAGGGTGAAATTCCTAATCGTTTGTGTTAGAGGATTTTTGAAAGGGCCTCTGCGCAAAGTATCATCTGTATCCCTGTAATTCAAGTGTCCAATTAGCTTTATTCTTTCTAATTCAATTTGGATTTGAATATCTGGGCCAGCGTCAGGCTGCACCTACTGCAGTAAAACAGCTGAATGTATTTGTTCTCCAAACTTAGCGAAACCCATTGTTTTCATTTCCAGCCAACCTGCTAAACGGCAGCATTGCTACCGAGAACGATCTCTCCAGCGTCGGCGAGCGTCAAGCCAAGCGGATCACATTCCACGAGGATCAGCTGCAAGACGAGGACGAGAAGGACGGCGTCGGTCTGGAGAGGCATCTCACTCCGCATCCCAAAGAGATGAAGAAGCATCAGCAGAGCGAGGTCTTGCGACGTCACAGGGAAATGCAACAGCAGAAAAAGGCTGCCGGTATGGAACAATTTTTCTCGTAGTATGGTTCATCACTGTTTTTACTTTGATGAGACAAACTTTTGAAGCGACTGTTCATTTGTGTCAAGTTCACCAGTTTCAGTAGCAATTTGCTTCCACTTTTTTGTACTCTAGCTGTCGATTCAACTTATGTTGCTTTGCACAAGTTTTGTTTCAGTGACTTTTTATTTCTACTTCGAAAGTTCTTGCATTGATGGGGCTAGTCGCATACCAATTAGATTTTGTGAATGTGAGTTTGGATTGATTTGTATTGTTTTCTCAAATGAAATTGTCACTCGACAACGGAGTTATATTGTTGAGCAATTCATCTGTTTGTAGCACCGGTAGATTTTATATGTTTTGCATTTGTCCTTTGTGTTCCGAAATTTGCCAATTTCCAACAACTGATTGCTTGTTAACCCATTTTCCCAGAAACCAATGTAAATAAGGCAATACAGTACGATTTTCACTGGTTCCAGTAGCCACTTTACTTCAGTAGCACCACTTACTAATTTTACCACATTCAGATAATTTGAGTACCGTATTCCAAACAAAGCACCAGATTCTACATTTGAATTGTGCGTTGAAATATATTTAGGATTTATCGTTTATCGCAACTGTTGCATCATTGCTATTTTCCGGAGCTTAGCAAATGAATCTTCATAATTTAATTAGATCGACAACTGACATTTCGAGTCTAAGTCGACGGAACACCTAACTGCAATCCGTCTATTTCAGAAACGGAACAGACGAATCAAGATATCGACGCCAAAGAAACGGACGTCCTTCTGGCAGATGGGGAGCAGCTCATTGATGAAGGTGGGGTGTCGTGAGTGCGGCCAAAACATTGTTGACGTTCAAAATAGCAGCTTAGGCTTAGCTTGGGTTTGGTTAGGTTGGCTTGTTTCATGGTTTTTGGGTTAGCTTGGGTTGTTTTGATTGACTCGCTATCATGCTGTTCACTATTTTGTCACTTGCTATTATGGCACTCTCTACTCAAACCATCTCGTCTATGTGCACTATGCCTCAATATGACAAGTTCTTAAAGGTGACTTCTCGATTTGGCCCGGAGATGCTTTCCAGTTGATTTTTCGATTGATGCTACTATTTCTACATTGTTTTTAAACAATATTTTAGTGCCGCCGAAAGTAAATTTTGCCGAAGACAGGACGGCTGCCGAAGTGGAGGAATCTATGGAACAGGAAAACGAAATGCACTCAGAAAACGAAGCGTCTGCGTCATCGGAAGACGATGCCAGCGTAGAAGAGGTGGGGAATCGTGTTTGTGAACTTAATGTTGACGAAAGTTTTAAATCAAATTAAAATCCAGATTTGGCTTGCAGTGGGCTTTATGAGGCGTTCTATTGCATTTATTGACACAAACCCAACCTCAAGTTGGTATTAGTCAGCGTTTCTACTCGAGTAGAAGTAATGGCACACATTTCTACTCGATTACAAGTAGAAGTAGCGATCTCCAAGACATGTCAAAACTAATTGCCTGAGAAGTATTAGAGTAACAAGTTTTAAAAGTACATTTGGCCAACGGGTCACAGACTTTGAGCAGTTAATTGGACCTCGCTGCACTAGAAATTGCACCATAAACAGGTCCAACTTTCGGAAGTGTTTTCAGACTTCAGTTACTCATAAAGGTGATTTTATCTCGAAAACACGTTGTACCTTTCAAAATCCAAAGTGTGTAAAGTCCACAGTATTGCCCGAAAAATTGTCCAGCAAAAATGGAAGTAGTCTTCAACGTAGGCACTTGATTACGTAGCGTAAAGCCAGCCAAATCAGATATGTGTATGCATTTGGATTAGTAAATTCAACATTCTAAGATTTCAGTCGTAATTAGATTGACATTTCACCTTTGCATACCTAACTAATGTCACGCGTCCGATGGCAGTCAGTTTTCGTCTGGTAGCGCTGCATCTGCTGATAAGTTATTTTGTTTCCTTCCCGGTAAAAGTACGAAGAGAAAGAAGTTCAGTTTGACCCGACGACGGAAGACAACGAAGAGAAATCGGAAAGGCCGGAACGCCTTCACAGGAAAGACACCCCTCACTATAAGAGAGATATGAAGATATCGAACACCAGCAAGCCGGAAAATGTCATCGAACTTGTCCGCAGGGTGTCGAGCAAAAGTGAGTTCCCCTGCGGGATGTCGAGTGGTGCACTTAATCTATTAGATGATGTGACTATGCACAAGGTCACTGCCTAGTATTAGGCTTCAAGTATACGAGTATCACTCATGATCACGTCACAGTAGCTTGAATAACTGAAAACTTTAAATATGTACCTTTTATGCGGCCACAAAAGATATAATGTCAGCTCTACAGGACATTAGCGTATATATTGGTGTGTTTTTTTTTGATCATACCAATTTCCTCGCACTCGGTGATAATGCTGTGGGTTGACCGCTACTTCACAGAGGCTGTGGGTTGTCATTTCGACTAACGTAGCTCTTTACTAGCTGTTGGGTATGCTGTTGTCGAGGTTTGCAGTCTTCCATGCACGAAAATAGTATCGGAACTGTAATTCTCGTTAATAAATTTCAAAACTCTTAGTGGCGAGGAGCATATAGTTTCAGTATTCATTAGAATTAAGACTGGATTCACAATTGAGTGCTTATGCGCTCAGCCCTGCTTGCTAGTCTTACGATGGCCACTTCTGAAAAAGTGGGATTACCTGAATCATTTGACACCTTACTTATAAGTAGGTCAGAAATTTTTAAGAAACAATTTATCTTGGATGTTTATTTTCAAGTTCAAATAACCTATGATTCCCTTTCGTCTTTCAGAAGCGCAGCAAAGCGAACGTGTCGAGAGTGTAGAAGAGGTGAGTTTCTTGCAGTTTATTTGACCGTGCAGTGCTGTCTGCTATGCTCTGGCTCTTTCCGTTTTTCGGAATCTTGGTAGCACTGTGTCGAAGTCTCATTATTTTTGTCATTGGATTGTGGTGGCGTTCTACCACTGTGTACTGGTTCATTGAGTTTAAATGGGCATTGTATAGTTCGCTCCATGTAGAACGCAGTCTCAACTTAACGTTGAATGTGTGGAAAACATTTTGCCCGCATCGCCTGATTTCGATGCCACAGAGATAGCTAGATCAGAATGGTATTTTTCGAAAATCTTTTAGCTGTGGTTCGAATACGGTGGCTTTCAGAGAAAAATTGCTGCTGCCAAAATGTCTTTTCTCGCCTTCAACTTTAATTTGAGACCACATTATATTTTGTTCCCCTTTAAGTTGAGTGAATCTGCAGTTCCGAATCATATTTCTAGGTCCATATCACGATATACCGCCAAGGCGGGGGTCTTGGCCTCAGTATTGCCGGCGGAAAGTCTTCGACCCCGTACATCGGCGACGACGAGTCGATATTTATTTCGCGGGTTACCGAAGGTGGCGCAGCCGATCTTGCCGGAATTGTTGTCGGCGATAAATTACTCAAGGTATGTGGCTTTGGTGTTAGGTTCACCGGTCTGATTTACTTTATGATATCCATATAATGTAATCCGGCATAATCTTTCCATTAGGTCTTGAGAGAATTCAACTCGGGGTCAAAGTCATTCGCGAATTTAAACGTAAATTATGGCAATGTGTTTCGGTAGAGAGTTCCCGGTGTGTTGGCTATCGATGCTAATATTGCGTGACAGTAAATGTATGTCAAATGTCCACCCTAGCCTATACTACAACAATTAGGATGAAAGCAATTTGCCATCGATACCAATTTTGATTTATCTTTCGGTAATTAGCAATAAGCATGATGTTGCGTCATTGTCTTCATTTTACAACCAATTTCGTTTGGCAGTAAGTTCTTACTCTGTAGTTATATAGGGGTGTGCGGGATTCCGGCATTCCATGCATATCATAATACTCGACCAGAGGGTGTCGTACTCGGCGTTGTTTCTCCAAGTTTTCGAAATGTTTACCATGATGCCATGACAATTTCACTTTTAAAATTGATGCAAACTTATCGAAAGACTACTGTCTACTTGAAACTGCTGTCCTCTGTCGGACAAGTTGAAGTAGTCAAAATCAAGTAGACAAGATTAAATCGAATGCTTTGAAAAAATAAAAGTACTACGTTACTGTCGGCAAGTTATCAAGAGTAGTTTGGCTTCAAAAATGGACAAATGTCGGTATACAAATATGGTATGCGGTTCTTATAAGAATTTCACCCGTAAAGGCGATGCCAATAATTTTCAAAACCCAAGGCATGAAAAATAAGCAGTCTTGCCCACAAACTGTTCAAGCAGAAATGGAAATAGTCCAAAACTGTAGTCGCTCGATTGAGCTGTGCAAGTATCCAAAACTGACTTGTCTGCTTTGAAAAAGTCGAAGCATTCCGTTGCTGACCACCTATGACCGAACGTTCACCTGTCAGGCTGCTTTGAAAATGTTCTTTTTCTAATTCTTAACTCTTTTCCAGGTGGGACCGCACACGTTGTTGGCCGTGGAACACCAGGTCGCCGTCGACATTCTGAGGAACTCCGGCGAAATCGTCGACGTCGTGGTCGAAAGAACGCGTCAAGTAAGACTTTCAGTTCGTATCGGTTTTCAATCGGTGGTCACGCCGGCGATTTTACAGCGCGCGAAAGATTTCGACCTGCAAGAGGAGACGGAAGAGACGCCCGAGATACCCGCCAAACAGAGTACCGTGACGTTTGCGCCCGAACCGGAGTTGAAAATCCACGGCGAGGTGCGTAGCAGCATTTTCTCTCTGTGTTTTAGATTTTTATATTCAATTTCATTTCAAGATGGCTACTTCTACTTAATTTTCCTACTCTTACTAGTTCCTCGATTGGTTATGATTTAGACTGCTTCATTTGTGTCTAGTGGTTATATCAGTGGTTACCAAAGTGACCGCAAACGCCCTTCTGGCATTGGCGACTTCTATGGGGCGTGGCTATAAACTGGGCGGTCGGGGGGTCTCTCACAGCAAAAAGGGGGCGTTATGCACTATAGAAGTCAGTGTTGGAAATTCATAAATCAGTATCTGTGTTCGTACACTGAGTTGCGATATATGAATATGTCGGACAAGTAGCCAGCGGGGAAATTGCGGAGATTGAAACCCCCACCCTTTTCAAACTTGAAGCCCCGTCCTTTTGAAATTCCCATTCTATCCCCAATATTCAGTTTCAATTCAGTAATTCGTATTATCAGCGTACCGTGCGGCCATTTAGCAAGAAGCGTGTTGCCAATTAGCGAGAGTCGACTGCGCACAGCGGGTCTCCCTCGGGGATGGTTAATTTCATTTATACACGTAATTAGGTCATTGATTGATGTACGTGCGCGTGCACTCACTATAGTCGCCTGCCTGATTTATCATGTAGAACAGGTCTGGTGGGCACGATATCATCGCTGGCTTGACTATCACGTCTACTACAGGCTTCGCATTCTTTGGCTCAATCTCTCCATGGTTTAGACTTCATGCCTTGAAAATAGCTCCTATTTGTAATTGAGACTAATTGTACCACTGTTTTTTCCAACAGTGTCACAATATGATACTTCTATAGTTTTTTAGGAAAAACTAGGCTTTGAATACTTACTTTTTTACTTGCTTGGGAATCGCTACTTGTATCTCTACTCGAGTACCGACAATGACTACTCCGACCACTTCGTTTGCAGACGATATCCACAAGCCTTATCAAGACGGAACGAGGTTTGGGTTTCTCTATAGCGGGAGGTACCGGCTCTTCCAAGTATCACGCGACCGATCCCAGCATATTTATATCGAAGATTGTGGATGGCGGCTGTGCTGATCAGGACGGCGTACTGCAAGTGGCCGACAAAGTGATTTCGGTGTGTGAATATTTTGTTGTTGTAAGAATGGTTCTTGGCCTTTTTTGGCGTGGGACTCCTTCCGTTTTGAACATTTTCCGGCTCTGACTCGTAAAATATAGTATGTATTGTGTACTTCGTCATGTAATGCTAACAGTGAACTATCATTTCAATGGTGATATCTAGACATCCCTGCTTTTGAACCCTTGGAATGTTTCATTTCCGTTGTATTGGTTTCCGGTTATTTCTTAACGTTTCTGTCAAACTCTGACCGTTCACATTGACAAAATTCTCTTTCGAATTAGTCTCAACGCGTTCACTGACTTACGATCATGACTAGACTTGGTCGAAAAGCTTCAGGTGGAAGCGAATATATCAATACGAATGTATTTTTGTTCAAATAATGCACAGAAACTATGCTAATCTTTCACCAAAATCACTGTTTCCAAATGTCTCTGTGGCCCGCCTGGAAATCTTAGGACGCACCTGTTAGGAACCATTGCTTTATGGGATATCTCAGTATCGGTGAGAGCAAGTATTTTCTCCATTGTGGGATTATCTGATTTTGCTCCCTAGGTGCTGGCCTCCTAGAAGGCTGCATGTCTTGCCATTTTATTATGATTATAATACCGCAAAATTTTGATATAGATGCCAAATTTTGATTTAGTGGATATATCCTTACTGTCAGAATTCGAGTGAAAATATCATTGTTGGTCGGATTCCACTGAGATGAGCATGGATTTGGATGTGCGGCTATTCTGAAGCTGGATTTAATTTTGACTTGGACATGAAGTTTTTAATCCTTTTCAAGTCCCATGAAATGTTTAAACGCATGTCAGCTTTTACGGGATTTGGTTGGGACACGATACAAAGTAAATTCTGCATCCGAATTCGGACTTGAATTTAAATCTCTGGTCCTCAGCAGTATGTGGATTTCAAAATATAAATTCCATGCTTTTTCGAACTTGCGCCAGTAGTTTTTCACGGCATTTTTCTCTCTTGCAGATAAACGGCGTGGAAATGCGAGACACAAGACACGACGAGGCAGTCAGGTTGCTTCAGCAGGTGCCCGCATCGTCACCCGTCGTTATCGTGGTCTACAGAGAAGACGTTTATTACGACCAGCCTTCGCCACCACCCAAGCAATCGAGCAGCGTAGCAAAAAGGCCAGTCAGCCCGCCCGCTGAACTTCAGCAGACGAATGAATCAGATGAGGCTGATACGGAATTCAGCGTGGAGGTTGTGAATACTTAGTGTTTTTTGAATATCGATTTGGGAATCGATCCTATTCTGTTGTGACAGGAAATCGTGTTGCACAGAGGAGACGGCACCCTGGGCTTTAGTATCGTCGGGGGTAGCGATCATACGAGCCACCCGTTTGGCGTTGAGGAGCCCGGAATCTTTATTTCAAAGGTAGGGCGTGTTTCTAAGGTCTGGTATCGCTAGTACTGTCAGTACCACTTGCTCGGCGGTTTATAAAAAATGCTGGTGTGAATTGGTAGGTTTATTGCAGATGTATTTTGAGTAGTTCGTACAACCACCAAGTAGAAATCGGAAAACAAGGTTATTCATCTTTGTAATAATCGAGATTAAACTTTCAAGCATCAATATGCCTGAATTACACCTATTAAAACAACGACAAATATCTCATTGAAATACATTGTAACAGGGTTGCAATGACTCGCGGCAAACAGCAATTATTTGTTGACTGAACTTCACTCGAGTCAATTTGTGTATTGACTCGACTTGTTGGAAAATTGAAAAATAGGCCTAGAATCTGTCTTTTATCTGTTTGAATAAGCATGTTTAGAGTCAGAGAAATGATTATATTACGAATCCGAGGCCTTCGATATCACCCAGTAGTTTCACAGAAGTGAGTTGAACGCGACTTGAATTCGATACCGCACAGTAAACAGTATGGCTTGGACTCGGCCTTGAGTCTTAAAACTGTGACTTGGAGGACTCAACCCCTTGCTCTCTGACTTGGACTCGGACTTGATTCGGTGGTGCATTGAAAATGACATGGTTACAACCCTGCATTGCAGTGTGTTTTGTTTTCTTCTCTAAATCTTTTCAGTAATATTTTCAAATTGAGGCATATCGCTGAATTTTGAAA
>ATSW01014861.1:0-12747 GCA_000444245.1 Botryllus schlosseri | reverse complement strand
TATCCGCAGCTATCCTGCTAGGCGCTCAGCAATCACGGATAGCATGGAGGGGGCGCAGACTAGATGACCTCAGGGCCGTATCGCAACTCCGTCGTCAAAGCATCTCGATGGTGCAGGCGAAAAAGAATGTCATATCTCTCTCTCTCTCTTGTAGAATATGGATAGAGATAAAAAAAAATTATGTTTAATTAAACACATGTAAATAAAAATAATACTACGTGATGTGTGAGGCGCGAGATAGGGTAGTGATATGATCAACAGTTGCAATATCAATGGTTTATGAGTAGAGTGCTTGCGTGGTTCGATACCAAAAGTTCAGAGTCGATTCGAGTACTCCTTATTATAACGTCAAAGCTGCGATCAATACACCATCAAATACACCTTTTCGTGATCAGAACGACAATGCTGCCGGTTACAAGTCTTCCAAAATAATAACCCATGGCTATTTCATAGCCTTTTGTGGTCATTGCGAGGCTCGATCACTATTACAAAAATGTCGTTACATAAATAGTTGTAGCGTTTTGCGACATGTTTTTCGATTATGACATACGGCTAACCGACGTTTCGAGACTCCAATCGGTGGAAATTTTGCATTGATACTAAATATTTATCGTGATGAAATGTTACTCTTTGTGTGAAAAGGGTTATATTAGATATAATTTACTCACACTACCCGACTCGAATTTGAACTCTCGAATCGTTGTAAAGAACACTTCGCACCAACATCGGCTCCAGAATTCCTACTGAGGTGTTGGAGGTTTATCCAGCTGAGCTGACCTGCACTTCACTTCACTGAAATGTGGGGTTAGATATTAGCAATATGACGTCACGTGACATCACAGGGTTCACGTTCGCATTCACACAGAATCTTTCAAAAAGGTTCACGTTCACACGAATCTGAACCTTTCAGGGGTTCACACCAAGGTCCGTAACAGCACTTCGTCACCCCCCAAAAAAACGTTAGTCTTGCCCCCCCCCCATAAGGTGATAAATCCAACTTCTGGGGGGCTTCGAGGGATCTGTGGGAGGGCTTCGCGAGCTCCGTTGTACTGTTTGTGAGTCGGCAATTTTTGTCCAGACGCGCCAAGCGCGAAAAATTTCTATAATTCATGATTGAAGCGGTCATAGTCATCGGGAATTGCATATTGCTATCATTTTCGACTAAGGTTTTCTCGCTGCCGATCGTTCTGGCACACTTCTCGCATGTTACATGGCCTAAAACTTCATATGTGTTGGTACGTCGTGGCGCGGTAATGGCCGACCCCGAAATGCCCATTTCTATAAATCATGCGTGTCTTTTCTTGGGGAAGGGTACCCAATAATCAATATACCAGGCAAAAAGTTGCATCAATATTCAAAAAAATACTCCATGATTTATGTTAATAACGAAATAATTTTGGACCTCCTTTGAGCTCACTCCCCCCAATTTGGGGGGTTTGGGGTGCGGCAGTTACGCTCCTGTATATACCTGGTGATGACTCGGGTCACATTATGCCACAATATTGAAGTAAGCCGACTTACTGACTTTTTAAGCGTCAGAAAAAGTATCAACTGGAGCAATCAAATGCTACAATAATGCGATTGTTGATGTACAATGTTATTTCGAATTCTCTACTAGTTGCTGACGATTACCCCTGACAAGTGTCAGCCGAAAATATTCGGGTTCATTTCAATTTGAATATCCTATTCAATTGTATATTGAAGTTCTGTACCTCCATGAAGCTCCCCGTAAAGTCGAAATCTTCCGTCGCTTTGCAAACATTTTCGACGAGGACCTGCATGGGAATGTAAGCTTACGCCTTAGCGGTCGATGCCAGACCGGTCAATTTAGTCGGCGTCTGACTATTGCGACAGTGATATTGAGCAGATGGATCCCGAACGCCTACTTGGTTTTTTACATTTGACAACGACGTAATTTTTATATCAATTTCAATGATCGGTTGAATAAGCATCATTCGCTGACTACTTACATACTGTATTTCGTTCTTGATGTTATGTGATTGCGGGTCAAGCTCACAGCAGAGAGTCACTAAATAATCACAACCGGAAAGTCAAGTTTTTGCGCAAACCTTTGTAACACAGCAAGTAAAAGTTTTTGGATGGGCAAGGTGTATACTCGTTTAGTATTGATATTTTTATGCTGCCAGCCAGCGCCTTGTGTAGAGTGGTCTGAAGTTGAAATGCAAATGATTTGAATCATAGATGCAGGGTAATAATGACTCGAGTCACGATTTTCTGATGACTCGAGTTGACTCGAGTCATTTTCTCAAAATACGGAAATGACTCGACTCGACTCAAGTCAATCTGTGTATTGACTTGACTTGGACTCGAGTCATTGCGCATGACTCGAACCAAATCATATGACTCGAGACTCAGACGGCTAAGACCGTCTTTTCATAGTAATTTCGAAGAACAGTAATGTAACTACCCTAATGGGATTTCGTATATTGGTACTGGTACTTGAAAATGCGACCAGAAACTGTTAAAAGTGAGGAAAATTAGATTAAATATAAATGCGAACCATTCTATATCACCAAACATAGAGTTATAAAGGTGGGTTTAACAAGATTTTAACTGGAAACTGAGCAGTCAACGCAATGACTTGGACTCGGACTCGAGTCACAATACCATGACTCGGACTCGAACCTTGGACTCGGACTTGACTCGGTGGTGAATTGAAAATGACTCGACTTGACTCGAGTCAAAACTATAAAAGTGAGATTGACTTATGACTCGGAGCTTTGTGACTTGGTTGCAACCCTGCATAGATGGAATAATGAAGTGATAAATTGTAATACATGAAAACGGTTCACGGTGCAGAACCTACCAAAGTTCGTTTGTGAACGAGAACCTCTCAATTTCTGAGGTTCACACACAGAACGCGAACGTGAACGTCACGTTCATACCATCCCCAATAATTTGCCTGCAAGAATTGGCTGATGTCGAAAATTTGGGTAATGTGCCACATACCCACAACAATTGCAGTGTATAAGCGCGGAATACTTGGCATACCCAGGCTCAGCGCCATGTGCTATTTATAACAATAAAAACAACACCGGACTCGGAGTTGAGTAGAAAAAATGTTTGAGCGTGCAGGAGAAATTTCTTACCCAAATTCGTCAAAATGGCCGAGATGTCAAGCTTTGGTTCTTGTACACCAGACTGAATAATGAATATTTATATACGCATGGTTGAAATGATATTACGCTGCCAGTCAATCACAGTGGGGCTGCAGATTATAGGCATGCCGAAGCTATATTCTGATCAATGCTGTTGCTGATGGAACTAACCGTACCGAAAACGAAAAAGTTAACGGAGATGCATTCCAGTAACTAATAGTGGAAGACAAAAGGCCGAGTATCTAAATCCTGGGTTCACATCCAATCCGTTGGTGGACTGGTAAATCCAAGGATTAGGCAATATAAATGATCCCCGCGCCCAAACGCAGGATTTGCGATAGTAAGCAACAGATTTTGGTATAGGCTACGTGGATCCGTGAGCAATGTCTCTGCGTTTTTCCATGCAGTTGTCACGACTTGAATCTGGCAGATTCTTTCCATTTCCTGAACGATTATTTGTAGAATATTTTTTCATACTACATTGAATATTGAGGCGAACGCACTTATGGTTAGGGTAATGAACTCTACGAGCCGAGAGTGTAAACAACTGTAGCCGTTATACCGTTACTCTAAGACTTGTAGCAGAAGAGGATGACTACTTTCTTACATGTTCTTCTCTGGATAAAGACAGTTCACTGATTGGAGTGGATATAATATATCTCTTAAACTCTCAGCCCATACGCAAAGAACTCAAACGCAAACCAAAAATCGCCCTTTTCCGTAGCTGCGTGCCTGAGTGGTCATGCCGCGCAGAGGTCAAAGGTCAGGCCGCTATATAGTTGACATACATGGGTTTCATAAGTAATAGGGTTGCATTTAAAACAAATGGTTGTTTGAAATACTTTGTTTATAACATGTTTTAAACAGTGTTTTAAACAAACGACTTACAAAAAATTGTGTTTTTTTACTTGTAAAATCATGCCATGATTGTGTAAATACTTTCCAAAAAAAACATGTTGTATGAGCCTACGGACAATTACCACCCGATTTTCCGACGTCTACGATATGGGATTGTTGGAACTCTCAAATAGTCGGTTCAGCAGTACTTAGATATTTCGTCAAAAGAGCGATATTTACGATATATTTTCAATGGTCAATGTCAATCCACAAAGACGCCACAATTGAATATTCGTGACGTTATGGCTTTTATAAAAAGCAAAAAACTCTAAAAATAATGTTTTAAACAAGGGCCTTGTTTCAAACATGTTTGTATCAAAATGATTTTTTTGTTTAAACTGCAACCCTAGTGATAAAGCAGAGATGGGCGTTGCGTAAGGATTTGGATATGAACAAATATGGATATAAAATATTGGCCTGATTTTGTAACACTGTTAAAAAAAACTTAATCCATAAATTTGCTAGGAAGTTTTCCGTTGCATCGTTCTTCCAGTACATTTCGCATAGCAATAAGGGAAGAGATCGAGGGACATATCCAATTCCCCTTTATTACTGGCGCGATGGAAGTTATCATCAGAACAGCGAAGCCATGTTACGCTGACATTACCGCTTGGTTCAATGCTAAAAATAGAATATAATAGTCCTTTAAGTCACTGTTCACCACTCCGGCTAAATATTGAAACTGTAACGACAAGGAACATCTTCACAAACCAGTTTCAAAATATCATGTTGGGCATGGGGATAATATATCGAAGGATACTATTTCAAGGTGATATAAATGATGGTAGAATTCGCCGTTAAACCCTACCAGTTATCGAATTAATACTTTCCTGCAAAAAGTTTCTTTAGATATATACTGAGTCTTTCTTCTCGTTATGTAAGGTCAACTATCTTGAACGTGGCGCTAAAAATAGGTTAGAAGCGCTGTTTTCCATAACTTTAATAATAGTAATGTTGTAATGTAAATTATAATAATAAGAACTCGTGACTTGAGTCAACACGGATTGGATTACACGCAAGTTTGAACCTCGCAAAGTCACGAAGACGATCTGGAAAGAATGTAGCAATCCATTTTTAAGTTCGCTTCCGTCACTAGGTGGCGACCGGATATCGCCTAACAGCAATGTTACCGCTTGCGTATAAATACGAGCGGAAGTCGAGTGTCCCTCCATCAAATTCTGCTGCAACCAGTCGAGACAAATCATGAAGCCTACAAGTGTAGCTGTAATTCTGTCCGTTTGTACCTTGCATGTCAGCGTCTCTACGGCTTCACATTTTCGAGGCGGTACTGTATCCTGGAAACATTTGAGTAGTCAGGGAAATACTCACCAGGTATGTGGGCTTGGCGAAATTGAATAGCATCGTGTTGCCCGAGATAACACTATGATTGTCAACCGAACGCAAAGGTTGAATGCCCACCCTGTTTTAATGTCTCGAAGATGAGTCTATCAGTCCGAATAGTCTGCACGTATATATGCTACTATGGGCAGTGAATGGACTCACAGAGCGGTTGACGAACCCTTGCAAGTTTATATGCTTTAAATCCCTCTGTCATCTATTGCATATTGTAACTTAGCCTATCTTTCCAGTGTGTACTCGCGGACCCCACCCAGGTCTGTGAATCACAAGTGGATCTGTAAAAATATTTAGGATGGCGGATACTTCTGTCCTCAATAAGAATTATAACTACTGACGATTCTTGTTCCATAATTGCACCGTAAATCGTAGTGGTAGGCAAATCAGTAATAAGATTAGTCGCTTTATACGCCATCCCCGAGGCTGTTCATGTTCATCGCTCACCACTAGACTATCGCGATGCGTATTTAGTACTGTGTATTGATAATAACTTGCTTCCGAGAAATAAACAACATTCATTATACGTTAGATCAGAGGTCTCAAACTCAAATGTGCTCGCGGGTCAATTTTACAGTTTTTGACGACGCCGCGGGCCGCAGCATCAAAAGGGGTATTCCATGTCTTTCCAAGTAGGCCTTATTTGACGGGTTGAAATTGTCCTATTAAAATTGAGCCAATCCAGCAGACTCACATTCCACACTCATCATAAAAATGTGATATACTCTTGTATCAATTTAGGCCTGGCATGAGAAAAATTATCACATTTATAACTATTTAAATAGAAGTGTTCTTGTATTTGATATACGTTAATTACAAGACATAGGGTGGAGATCTTAAAGTTTCCTCAACTTAAGTGTCTGCTGTGACTTAACTGAGACACGCCTGTTCCTCAAACTTAACTTCGAGATCTTAAAGTTTCCTCACACTTAACTTAACTGAGTGGAGCTTGACACTCAACCCCATATCTAAAAATGCCGAAATGGGTTGCCAGATTTATTTTCATCTAAATGACGTCATCATCCAAAGTCGTCGCTAAGGTAACGGCGTAGGTTTCGATTGTTGTCGCAGGTTGTCGTCCCAAAACCGAAATATCGGCCATTTTGCGAATAACAATCGAAGAAATGACTGATTTGATAGAAGAACTTGAAATTTTCCAATCTGTAGCCATTCCTCGCAGACGGCTGAGGGATGTGAAGAATCCGTTTGAAAAATACGACGACAAAGAATTTATTAAAAGATATAGGTTTTACAAAAACGCAGCTATTGAAATATTTAATACAATACAAGGTGACGAGATTTTTCAAGCCAGGAGTCATGGCCTGCATCCTCTGCTGCAACTGGCAATAGCATTGCGTTTTTTGGCCACCGGTCATTTCCAAGTCACAGATGGAGACCTTGCTGGCGTCTCTCGCCACACTGCGCGCAGAAGTGTTCACCGTGTGGCGTACGCTATATCTAAGCATAAAATTAGTTTTATGCACTCGATGCATGACACTGCAACATTAAAATCTCAATTTTATAAAGTAAAAAACTTCCCGGGAGTGGTTGGGGCAATCGACTGCACGCATATCCCCATAGTCTCTCCCGGTGGCGATAACGCCGAAACGTTCCGCAACCGAAAGGGTTTCATGTCGCTTAACGTGCAAGTGGTGTGCAATGCGGACCGGAAAATAATGAATATTGTCGTGCGCTGGCCGGGCTCGTGCCACGACTCCAGGATTTTCCGGAATTCAAGGCTGGCCGACGATTTTGATGATGGAAAAATTGATGGAATTCTGTTGGGAGACAATGGCTACCCGCTACTAAAACATTTACTAACTCCAATAATCAACCCGACAACGGAACGGGAGAAAAAATATATTCGCGCGCACATTGCGACTCGCTCAAGAATTGAGCAATGTTTCGGAGTGATGAAACAAAGATTCCGTGTTCTCCGAATCCCACTGAGAACAAAATTGCAAAGCAGCGTCCCAATAATAATAGCAATTGCGTGCTTACATAACGTAGCAGTTGCTTTGAAGCAACCCCTGCCCGAAGACGAGGACTTGGAGCCGAGTGTTTACGACGTGAACATCGCCACTCCTCCTTTACAAAACGATACTCTGTGCGGAAGGGCAGTCAGAAACGCCTTTATTGAGAACTACTTTTAAGTAGGGCCTATGATATACACCTACACTTAGTTTATTACGATTTAATTTTCCCTTAGGCTACTGATGTATTCGTAGACGCCATGTAAGCGGACAAGTATATGTTATCATAAAAGCTATCGCGTATAATTTTGCAGCTACTATGAATATTTTGAATTTAACAGATTGATAATGGAGATTTATCTGATATCACAGCATTTGGGGTTTAGCAGAGTAGCCCAATCCAGGTTTCGGGTATACTCCTGATAAGTGGGTTATTGAGCTCATGGTCGATCACCTTCCAATATTGGAGCAGAAAAATTACAATATAAATATATCATTGAATGTGTTATAGTTATGGAAATATCGGAACGCCGAGCAACCCATTGTTGTTACATCGTTGGAGCTTACCACTACGGTACTCGGTAACTTTAAGTGGCATTAATAACATGGTTAAGCGACCCAAGATGTAACTAACAGATTGCCAACGGTTGCCATAACTACTTGCTTAGTTGGCGAAATGCCAAGCTGCGACCTTCAGATCTATTACTATTCCCAGGACACGCGAATAGTTTATTGCATCCATGGTTCTAACCAATTCACGGCTTTCTGAGTCACTCCGAGTCCACTCCGGTCATTTTCATTTGGCCATCGAGTCAGCCCCAGTCTGAGTAATTCTAATGAAGGTCGCGTAATTCTAATAAATGTTGCATCGAAGTGTCTAATTCACAAATTTCAGTCACGAATCGTCTAAGCATAGTGCTGTAAACGACTATCGTTTAGGGGTCAGGGTTTACCATCATAAATTGGAAATGTGGCGAAATAGGAAATCTTGCATGGTCGCGGAGAGTGAAGTTTGATGAATAGTTTCAGGCTTTCGGAGCAATCTAAGAGGGAATTTCCACTTTAAAACTTGAAACGATACAAGTGGCTCTTATATATTGTAAAATTAATGAAAATCAGAAATGTCGTCGCGGGCCGCGTGTTTGAGACTTCTGCGCTAGATGATACTTTCCAAAGATATTCTGTTATGTGTATTTAGGACTAATGCGACTTGATAATATTAATGCGTACATTTTCGACAAATGAGGACGTTGTTAACATTCAGATTCTGCGTGATCAACATGATTTTTTTGTATATTTCAGACTATGTATGTTCACGAAGACTGTGATTTCACATGTATAAATGCATCAGCACTAACTAATTACTTGAATGCGATTTGATAATATTAATCCCTAGGAACGTAGTCAAACGCATGTCAGAATTTACGCGAAAGTCGGTATTGCTCTGTGACGATTTTGATGTTGTTCCATACCGATTTGGGAGATGGTACACTTAATTTCATAAAGTAGATAGGAACTAATTTTAGTAAACTGTTACACTTCTGTTAAAGTTCTTGATCCCGACGTTATAACGATAGTGGCAAATTAGTCGCATGTACGCGAAACCAATAGATATAACGACACACACAAATTAGTCTCATACACGCGATTCCTAAGGTCTTAGCAATAAAAATAGACAAGTCGCATGCACGCCATTCGTAAGACTTTCACACTATTGATTCTGTAAAATGAATACTAATCGTATTATACTGTCGAACACTTTACGGCGAATTTTGTAAAGTAGATAGAAAACTTCACTATTCCGATGTACTAAAGACTTGTAGGCTACACTCTGGATTTGTACAGTATATACTAACTTTACTAAACCGCATCGGATTTATAGAGCAGAAAGAAACTACCCTTTCCAATGCACAGCGTATTAAAGACTTTTACACTATTGATTTTGTAAAATGAATGATAAACTTATTAAATTGTTAGACACTCTTGCTCTGTAATGATTTTGACATTGTTCCATACCGATTTAGGACATCATAGTACACTTAATTTCTTAAGGTAGATAGAAAACTGCTTCTACTAAACTCTTACACTTATACTAAACTTCTACATAGAATCTTGTTAGTAGATAGAAAAGGGCAACAATTGACATAAGGTAAGCGCCAAGTGCGCAAATTTCGATGTCATACAAATACCACAAACTGTGCTAGCCTTCAGTTTTGGTAAGTAAAGAAGTACTTGAACTTCTTCAGAGTACTCAAGTAGGCATCTGCCTGATTTTGCATTCTATATCATGACGATAACATCACACACTGTGCCAAGTTTCAAGTTATCATTCGGTGATTAAGAAATTAATTCTGTTATGGAAGTTGAGTTTACATACGGCGTGTGAGCTCTGCAATCTAGTCAAACGCATAACAGAATTCACGCCAAATTCGGGATTTGTAAAATGAATACTAATCTCATTAAAGCGCCAAGCACTTTATGATGGATTTTGTAAAGTAGATAGAAAAAACACTTTTGTATGGCGTACTAAAGACTTGTACACTCTGGATTTCAGACTGTTTGTTTGAGTTTATCGCATCGGCGAGCGGGATGGCACTACGAAAAAGAACTGCATGTCGCTTCGAGTCGACGCATATTAAAGTGTTGCGACATAGGCCGGACGTATTATTACAAATTCTGAAAGCAGGAAAAAAAACTCTCGTAATATTTGATTCGGGTTTTAATCCCACGGAATCTCAAGTTATTCATAGTCAGGGTTGTAATGACTCAAGTCACGATTTTCTGATGACTCGACTTGACTCGAGTCATTTTCGCAAAATTCACAAATGACTCGACCTGCGCATGACTCGAACCAAGTCATATGACTCGAAACTCAGACAGCCGAGACCAACATTTCATAGTAATTTTAGGGAATAGTAACATTACCACACTATTGGGACTAACTTGAAAATGCGACCATAACCTGCTAAAAGTGAGGAAAATTAGTATAATATAAATGCGAACCATTCGATATCAACAGAGGTATAAAAAGTGGGTTAACAAGACTTTAACTGGAAACTGAGCAGTCAACAGAATGACTTGGGCTCGGACTCGAGTCATAATACCATGAATCGGACTCCACCCTCTGATAACTGACTTGGACTCGGACTGACTCGGTGGTCAATGGAAATTGACTCGACTTGACTCGAGTCAGAATCAAAAAAATGAGATTGACTTGTGACTCGGAGCCTTGTGACTTGGTTACAACCCTGTTCGTAGTCATTAGTAAAACAACCGCATCTTACATGTGGAGGGAAAAGAGGTCTTTCGATTTGTTGGTGTCTTCAATATTCAACGAAAATCGGGCTACATAATTGTGCGCGGGTCTCATTGTTGAATTTGAATTGATCACCATCACGCTATACATACTGCACTGTATCAAAATCATCAATGGTAGTTGGATATTATCGAATGGGCATCTATAACGTTAATGTTATACGAGAGTCTCGATACAAAAATGGAACCACGGAAACGACTTTCGAAATGTCCATCGAATGTGAGTCTGAATGCTATGCTATGCTTTCATTGAATGCGCGAGTGACTAAAACTCAATAAACTATGTCGTAAGGCATTGAACAGCTGTTGCATTGGCAGAATTCAAAGCAGTGATTCCCAAGCGCGGCCCCCAGATAGCCTTCTTGCGGCCCCAAAAATAAATTAAGAAAGCGATTTATGACAAAAAATAAAATTTATATTTATAAAATACTCTTGCTTGGCTTAGCCTCTGTAGTTTTTAATTGTAGAATTGTAGGAAACTTCCGAGTATAGACTGCTAACGTTACGTCACTGCTGTTTCAATGCAATGTTCCCTAACTTTCCAGTTGAACGAGCAGTAGCTATAGATATAAATAGGTTTTGATAACTTTCAAAACCGGAGGAAAATCCTGAAAAATGGTAAATTTTTCCCACTTCGTGGTCGCTTGACTAAAAAAAAAAGGAGGCTCAACTCCCGGAAAATACAGTTTTTCTTTCACATTAACAGGTGGTTGACTGAAAAAAAGGTCAACTTTCCGGTCCAGCTTCCGAAATAGCCGCCGTAGCGATCCTACAGTGCTGACGTAATGTATATCAGTCGAATTCGGCCCTATATGTAACCAAAATCCTCAAAAAGAAGACATTTGGGCGTTCTCCGAGGACACTTTTAAAAAAATCAAAAAAGAGGACAAATCATCTTAAAAGAGGACGTATGGTAACCCTATGATAACTAGATCTGCAACACGTGACTCACGATTGAATACGCCGAGATACATACTGCTTAGCCGGCTAAAAGCAGCATAATTGGTAGTCCTATAGTCAGAGCCGTAACTGCCGCACCCAAACCCCCCCAATTGAGGGGGCCGAGCTCGAAGGGGGCCCAAAATTATTTCGTGAATTAGCATAAAATAGCGAGTATTTTTTGAAAATTTATGCAACGATTTCAATTCGCCACATATCTTGATTATTGAGTACTCTTCCCCAAGAAAAAATACGAAAGATTGATAGAAATGGGCATATCAGCATTGGCCATGACCGCACCACAACGCACCAAGACATATAAAGTTTTAGGCCATGTAACATGTGACTCCAAGAAGTGTGTCAGAACGATCGGCAGCGAGAAAAGCCTTGGCCGGAAAGGACTACTTTTATGCTTACCAAAAACTTCGAAATACCAAAACTTCGTTAATAATACAAAATATATATAGGTGTAATTGTCCATATAGGCGCCTAAATGACTGGCGCCGAATGCTCTTGTCTTGGTAATATGAACCTCACAAGATAAATACCACCCCGCAGGAAAGAAAATTATATGCCAGTGAAGAAATACCAATCTGAAATCGTGTGATCTTTCAGTTTAGTAGGTTTAAGCAATTCTACATTTTTTGATATAGCAGACAGGAGGTCACGAAATAACATCATGTATAGAAGTCATACCTAGGGGTCCGCCCGCCCGAATATGTTTAATTTTACGAGGTCTGCAGTTTCAAAGACACCTCTCACTCAGGTCTTCCGGTAAATCTGATTACGTGGGCAAAGAGGACAACTATGCAATTCCCGATCTTATTCACCGATTTTATCATGAATTATCGAAATATTCGCGCGTCGCGCTGTCTCAAAAGTACAACTTTAATTTCGTGGCAAAAGCGAACAACGTGATGTGGGGACAGTTTATTACCCTATGGGAGCCCGAGGTCCTGACGAAGTGCTGTTACGTTCCTGCCAACGAGTATACCCCCTGAGATGTTTAATTACTATTGAGGGGGCCTCTACTTTTTCAAACACACCTCACTCAGCTCTACCGGTAAATCAGATTACGTGAACAGAGACAGGATGAAAATTGATAAAAATACATGCAATTCCCGATCATATTGACCGATTCAGTGATGAAA
>ATSW01014860.1:0-11374 GCA_000444245.1 Botryllus schlosseri | reverse complement strand
TTAGTCTAATTCTGTGATTCCCAACCTTTTTCGACTAATCGCCCCCTTATCCATCTCGCGACAAATTTTTGCACCTCCCCCCATATTTACGGAGCTGAAAAAGAGGACATATACACGGGAAATTTATCACCTAACTGTGATCGCTGGTGAATTGACTGAAAAAGGTAATTTTTCTTAGATGGTGCTGGGACAACCAGTTTACGCGACTAGGCTGACCCATTTGTTAGTCAACTTTCGCGTCATATGCAGAATATAAGCCGGCATCACAAGTATTTTCGGCTGTCGTAATTAAATATATCTCACTGAATGTTCTAACATATTCGCCCCTTTAGTATTTTCGCCCCGTTGTTTCACACTGGGAGGATATCGCCTACGATGGAAACCAGTGGTATAATTTGACAACTAAAATTATGTAGTTGTCCTAGTCTGGTCAGTGGAGTTCTTGTCATTCATGACACTTCTGCCTTCTGTTATGCGAGTAACAAACATAGTAGGGCTCATACATTTCCGCTATAGAGTGGATATAGCTCATCAATAATAACACAATCGTCTTACATATGTCGCAGACATATTTCCAATTCGAAAGCTTGCCAGTATATGGTCTGTGTAACTCACTATTATAAGCTACGTATGAAGATTTCTGTCGGTGATCAAAATATTGAAAGGTATGATTGACAAATGTTCATGGGCGTCGCGATAAGGGTGACGTACTTCAAGGAAATTGAGCAATGATACGTTCTTCTCATACAGGCTAGTCGTAAGCCATCATTCATCAGATTTGATAAAGTATTAATGAGCGTGTCTGGCAGTTACAATCTGACTGGTACTATCTGTTTACGGGTGGTAATTACCTCCACAGCAATCTAATTTTACCTATTAGCTCCTTGAGAATATGTTGCGATTATGTTTCATATCCGCTTCGCGTCCATAGCGCCGTAAAAGAGTACACGTGCCGTAATCGTAACAGTGGTCGATCTCAAGCACCACTTATCAAGATTAATTGCCCTGTGATTCGTGACCTTTGTTCGGGTAGGTGTTTCTGACCGTGTGTGTTTCAATTCGACCCGTGAACTCCAGTAAATAGAGTTAATTTGAGGAGATAAATTGACAGCCAAGACAGAGCGAAGCTGAACTACTAGAATTTTTTTAGCTTTGCTTAGTTAGATTAGAATTAGAATAATAACTACACCTTTTTTACAAAAAAGAATTAGAATAACTGAATTCGCAAGAAATCGATATTGAATTGAAATCCTAATTAGAAAGATATGCACCAAAAATCCAGATCAGCCTATTTCAATTGGGAGAGTTAATTCTCGTATTCACGATTATGGCAAATGTCTATACACCGAGCTCGTCTCGTTTCGCACTATACAGTTCCCCTGTAGCATTTTCAGAAGAAAAAATAACAGAAATCAAGATTAGACTTAAAATTATAGCTAAGAAACATTTCACTAATTAGATTGGAATTAGATTACCAGTATTTCGCTTTAATTAGTCCAATTTCACAACTAGCTGTCCTGGTCTGGTTACGAGCCGATTATTATTTGCAGTCGAGTAGAGTATCTGCCATTATAAACGCCGCGCACGAAACATAAAACTTGAAATGCAAATTAAATATTCTCAAATACCATTCATATGAATAATATTCGTATTTGCTCAACCTGGTTATGTCATGTAAATCATGGTGGTCTGCATTCCTCCCAAATTCACAATTCCGTCGTTGTTACCTTACGCAACCTATGATGTGGTGTGCCATTGCATTTCAGGCGGTATAGGGTCAAATTGATAAGCATCTGTCATCGAATTCCGTAGCTGCCAATGTCTATTAATGGGGGCAATTGTATACCGAAAAATTTCTTTCGTTTGATATGCATTGGTTACTTTATTGTTTAGTTTGAGGAAACTGTGACCAGATTGTTTTTACAGCTAATGCGTTTATGTTCCTCTTCGCTCTATTGCCGCCGGAGTTTTTGTCATATCATATCGGTAGGAATGATTCGCGTGGTTTTGTTGAACTTAAAGGTCGTGCCCCCGCCCACAGTCAGAAATTAAAAAAAGGATGCATAATTAAACGGGCATGATGTTTTGTACATATGTGCTGTACATAAAAGCGTGGTTTGACGCAAGCAACGCAAGACATTAGTTTTAAACAGCGGTTATGCAACAGAGCCTGCTGGTGTTTAGTATATACTGTACGTGTACGTACACTTCTGTCAAACGCCTTGAATAATAACGCAAAGCAGCCGTTTTTCGGAGATAACTTTATGAGTTTCCGTCGAAAGATACGTTATGAGCTATCACTTGACCTCAGAGATGCTGAAATTACATACTCATCCTGAGTTTTGTAAACTCGGCACTGTAACTGGCCTTGACCAAATATGGTAATTTCTGAGTATACTGATGTTACATAACACCCCACGGTTGCTGTTGTCCCAAGCTCAAACCGGAGGTAATTGGGGCGTGTTGTATATATGCTGAGATGGAATAAGTTTAGTTAGTTGAGATGCTTGAAGAGCTTATTGTGGAGGTACAGAACCTAATATACAATTGGATAGTATATTCACATTTAAACGAACCCTGATTATTTCAAATTCCATGTAGGTGACGTCATATTTTGTGATACGATTGTTGATATAAGCTCTTTCCAATTCTCTGCCAGTCGCTGACGATTACCCCCTAACGAGTTTCAGCCGTCAAATCTATATTGAAGTTCTGTAACTACAATAATATATGCTGGATCCTTTGGACCGCCCGCTGAAACTATTCGTTTTGTTACAGGGGTTGTATCGGGACTCTCTCTTCTCGGACCTGCGTTCGGATTTATTCTAGGATCCATCACCACGCGCCAGTGGGTGGACGTGGGGTGGGTCGACGCGTCCCAGGTCACCATGAATCCACGCAATCCAATGTGGGTCGGCGCGTGGTGGATGGGGTACTTGGTGACCGGGTGTCTGCTTCTGTTCGCCACTGTACCCCTGTGTTTCTTCCCGAGGTTAGTGAATATGATTTTATCTGTCGGGGCTCATTGCAATTATACGAATCGTTTGCATGTCCTGTCCAAGCGACACCGATCCGCTGCTGCACATCATCGATTATGCACTTGGTTTTGTTGAAAAACTAAATTCATACTGAGACAGATATAAGGTCCGGATTCAGCAATAAAATGTTATGTAACGAATTCTGTTTTAAAAGTTTTTTCGTATAGCTTCCACAATCTACATACAACTGAACGAGCTTTAGGCTTCTTAGATACAGATTCGTGCAATACTTTAGTCCGCAAACTCTATACTACGATTTCATACGGAAAAATACGTTTCAAATTCCGAAATCAATTACAAATTAGATGTTTCATTTCTATAATTTATGTAAAAGGTTCACACTTCCTGCACTTGGGTTGCACAGATGCCGATTTGCCACTGATCGGAGGATTTTAATCGGACGAATTGGAACCGCCGATTGAGGTGTCTCAGACAGTTGATCGGCTCTCCGATGCCGCAACATGTCTCGCAGATCAGTCCGAACATATCACATGTCCTAGTGGCGGGACAGTTCGAAATATATATCCCAGACATGATGCCCGAGTGGCCAGAGAGTCCGAACATACTCCATGTATAATATCCGAGTGTCCACATAATTTAACTTACAGTTGGATCCGTATCTGTGCAACACAGCCATTAGGTGACCACTGACCATACTCGCGAATTAAATTATCCACGATTGAGTTTATCGGAGATTACTTTTCGATCGGCATCTGTGCAATCCGCCCTAATATATTAGCGGACCGGAGGTTGAGAACCACTGGTTTACGTGATATTTACATCTACTGGCTGCTAATTTGTTTACCGAATCTTGAGATTTACATACATATAATCAACTCGCTTGTTATTGTTTTACGCATTCCGCGCGTGACATTGTTGTCAACGAAAACTGGGTCGTTTCTGTCACGTTTAAAAACCACGATCCCCGGAAACACGGTCGCTGTGGGATTACCTCAAAGCGCGCGGCTCGGCAAAGCGATGCAGCCTAGAATTACGCTGGTAATCCGCACACCGCAGAAGCATGATTTTGGAAATAGCGTGGCCCGGAGGTACCCGTCTGTAAAGATATAGAGCAGCAGTAAATAGTGCCACAAGCGTCAACATGCGTTCAGCATGTATGTATACTGTATATAGGCATACACTATGGTTGTTCAAGAATAAAAAAAATTTTTCAAATTGTTCCCGGGCAATTAATATTTTACACACCAAATGTGGCTCAATGCAACGAGTAGAAGTGAAGCTATTTGAGTCGAAAAATTTTGAATTTATTATAAAAATGGTTTAAAATTTCAAATGTTACAGTCTACCCCAGGGAATTGTGGTATATCTTATTGTAGGTAAACGGCACATTCATGCATCAAATTGTCAAGAATTATGGACAGCCAAAAATTCTGAGTATAGACTAATATTTGGAAAGCTGGTGACAAAAAAAGTATGGTTTATAGTTACGCATTCATCATTGTCCTTTAACGCCGCCTTAAAACTAGTCCGCGGACCCCTAATGGGTCCATTTCAAGAACCTACGCGATATACTCTTCCTAGTGGTTACCATCGCCAACATTTCGCCGTATTAACGGTTAAAAAGGATCATCGTAGGGCGTGCGGAGGTGTGATTCAAAATGGCGAAATACACAATAATGGTAAAACGAAATTCACGGGTCGGTGGTGTGTAACGCATACTGTCTAGAAATAGCAACATTCGGTATAAAGGAGATAGGCTTATGCTGACGCATTGCATACATTTCGTTGACTGATATATTGTAAATTGCAATCGAACGAATGTAGGATTTTGAATTCCGAAATTATGAAACTCTCAAGATGCTAACACCCAATTAACCCGGCGTTAAATCCGCCAAACATCACTGCCTGCACTTTGAAACACATTCTATAAATGACCCAAACTGCATTTGACCGCTTCAAGTACAGTTTCAGGACTCATTGAATGCGTTGTACATCAGCGGTTCTCAAGCTTCTTGGCCTCGCGGACCGGTAGAACTTGAAAACCAATGTTGCAGACCGGTGAACCTTCAAAAAATAAAAATTGACCCTAACTTTTATTACAACCCATGTACGCAATTCAAATGTAATACTGGAAACTTCCTTTAATACTGCCTTTTAAAGGAGATATATGTGGTTGAAGTTTCTGCAAGGCGAGGCTCGAGAAGTCATCTTAAGGACCAGTAACTAAATTGTGATTGTTTGCTGTCGTTTGAAAGAATTGCGACTTTGGTATTTACTGCAGCCTGTATATTATTGTATTGCCAAGTGTTGCTTAATTGCACTGTCGAAATTTAACCAAGTTTGTTCAAAAGTATCCATAGCTTCCACGCATATATTTTCCAAAACGATAAGTATACTAGTTTTAAACAGTTTCGTACAACACTTGCACCATTGTAACGTACACCTAAAGTGCACCATGAGCTCTCTGTTGCACCGTGCAGAATATGCGTCCCAAACGTTTAAATTAATTTACAATTTTCTATTTTATTGCGTTCAAACTTATTTCATTTTATAATTGAGGTATAAAATCCTGATATATTTGGCGGCAGGAAACGGTTGAGAACTACCGAATAGATAACCCAGCCTCTGAATGTTGATTGTACGCAATCCATCATACGTCTCAACGCCTGTTGTGACATGAGCCTCAAAAGTGTAAGGCCGGTTCCACTCCGTTACAGAGTTAATCCAGAAGGCTTAGAAATAGATCAACTGCGATTCCTGATCAATCACGCTCGCTGATATTTGATACCATGTATCTTGTAGGGCTTGATAAGGCCATTTGTTCGCCCAACCGCGTTGACCTTGATCGTTCCCGAACTACAGATTCACGAGTGCGGTATTATGCATTCGATACGGGTGATGCATCATTGTGTTGTATCTTAAATGAGTACAATTTTCGCTCTATCGTGTTTGCCTTGAGCTTTCCGTTTTGTGTGCAGCGCAATGCTGGATTACGGTAATCCGCGCGGGTATCTCGGCGATTATGGATCGGATTTGGGCATATTTGCAGCATTCTTGGAGAGAAATCTTGTGGCACATAAGCGACATTCTTCCAATTACGACACATGCGTAAATCCGATGATAACCTCGACCTTAACGCATTTCAAAATGGAAAATGATGTAAACAAGTGTTAAACACTAGATTGACCGGAATATGGCGACTTTTGTGGTCAAAACGGATTTACGAAACGTCTATATAGGTGTAGCGTAACACGTGACGTCGGAGCAGAGTTCGTCAAATGGAAATTTTTCAGCTGTCCAAATTTGATTAGAATTTGGAATTAAAGCTACACATTTTTTATATTAGACTTGAATTAGAATTATAGCTACACAGTTTTCCCAGATTAGATTAGAGTTAGAATTATTGAATTCGCGGAAACTTGGACATTGAATAAAGTTCAGTCATATCCAATCAGAGTTCATCGTCATAAGCATGAGATTGGCAAATGTCTGTATACCGAGCTCGGCTCATTCCGCACTATACAGTTTCCCGAAGCATTTTCAGAAAAACTAGGAATTAGATTAGAATAAAATTTAGAGCAAAGAAATATTTCACGAATTAGAATTAGATTACCGGCAGTTCGCTCTAATTACTCTAATTTGACAACTAGAACTATCTAGTTCAACTCTGCTTGACGGGGAATTTCCTGGGATAAGATTAAAGCTTTGATTGATTCCTAATTGAACTCAGACTGTTAAGATACTAAAGCTGTGTCTGTTGAAGCGATTTTAAATTTGACGCAAAGATAATTTTAGGACGGTCATTGTGTTAGTATTTAAACATGTCATAAATACGCAGCGATAATGAGTTTTTTTGGTTACAAAATCCACGCGTTATAGAATTGTGATGCGATTAATTTTATTTTCTCAAACCGATCTCCTGATAGAAATCTCGTGGAATCTTTACTGCTGTCTTACAGAGATGAGGTCAGCTCGTTAGAATGTAACCTTTATTACAAAGTGCTCTGTTAATTGTCACTGCGCAGTGTGGCAATTGATTGATGACGTTTGGATTGTGCGATAATCCTTAAATATCGAGATGATGCCATTCTCGACCGTCATTGTAGCACGAGGTTCCCCGAAAATCATTGTGTATACATCGATCGCTTAATATCAACACCTCCAAAAGTCCTGATTTAACGCGAATTTAGTAGGTGACAGTAAACCGCTTTCCTACTTGCTATGACTAACAGAAAGCGGTTTCATATACGAGATATATAGACAAGACACAAAACAACACAAATAACTGCTCAGCGTGGTATCGTCCGCTTACTGCGTCACAGTCACACGCCAAAAAGTTAATAATATCGCGACATTTACTCAAAGCGTCGTGTTATCGAGGATACAATTGAATGATATATTAACATTGCAATAAACCATAATGTTTTCGACTGATATTCGTCATTAGTAATCGTCAGTGGTTAAGAATTGAAAAGTACATTGTACGCCAACATGCCACCAAATATCGATTGTTAATGACAATGTTTTTTCCAACTCTCTACTTGTTGCTGACGACGATTACCCCTGACGAGTGTCAGCCCAACGTATTCCGGTTTATTTCAATGCGAATGTAATATTCAATTGTATATTGAAGTTCTGTGGCTCCAAGAATGTCCTCGAATAATGAGGATACATCTGTCATGTAGTGATAGTTTCCACGTTTGTAATACTATCGAATGTGACTCTCCAGCATATACAATAGCTTGAAACTTCCAGGCATTTATAGTCAGAATGATAAATTGAGCACAATAAAGGACTATTTCGCGTTTTACCGGTCATTAAAGATGTTTATATTCTTGCTATTGCGGTGGGAATCTTAATCGATAAGAAGTTCACGAACGTTTACAAAACGTTTATAATAAATTGACCGTTACCTCGTCCATATCAAACTCAATAGTATGATAAATTGAAGAATATTTACAATTGTGTATTGAAGCTCCTTACCCCTTGGTGTGTCTTCAAGTATGATACATACTGTGGTGCAGACACCATTGTATAGAATACGCGCAACGTGCTTGGGTTGTGACACGTAAACCGTAAACCATTTGTCAATGCGATTATTATATAGTAGTATCATTCTCGATGCGAGTGTATTCACATTCCTAATATTCCCCCGTTCAGGTGAATTGCATCCTAATACTAACAGATTCGGCTGTTAACCCTTATACTGGATATAGCAAAGGACATTACAGAATTTGGGTTGGAAAATGTTGATAACAATCGGAAAGATAACGTCGCTAATGGTAGTTATGATCACGCTTCTAATTCAGAGATTTTGTAGCGTGTAAGCTGTAGAGCACGATAGCTTATGTGGCGCCGTGTAGGGTATCTGTTGTCCGTAAGAATGCTGGAGTTATCAGCTCCAGCTGCACTATAGACTATAATATCTATATATACCCTATATTTTGCATCACTTCATATCAGTACAGTACACTCTTCAAACTGATAATGATTGAGAAATTACATTTTCCAGTAGAAGCCAATCGACCTTACTATTCCGATAAACGTTACGCGGTGAATGTCGAGTTCAGTTCAGTTTATTGATGATTTCCTAATTTCAAGACATCACGAGACTGCAATGAAATGAAAAGATAGGAATAAATCCGAGATGAATCGGAGTATTCTTTCAATCAAACACTCACCCTGGCTTATTTCATATTTATTGATTGAGCAGTTAATATGTTCATGTGTTACACGGCTTTAGCCACGACTATACGCTCCTTCTCTGAACTCTGGGGGTTATACGACGTGATACCAAAAACATGCCATACAACCCACGGGAACATGGGGTAAAACTTGTATGCAAAAGACTTTTACACCAAAATTCCACGACATCGCCAATATCTCTTAAAGGGCTTTAGCCACAACTAAACTAATACGCGTGTTTGATCCAACTCTGAAGTTATACTATAGCTGATATCAAAACATGTCATATAATCCACGGGAGCATAAAAGATAAACTTGGATGCAAAAACATTTTACATCAAAATTCCATGATATCGCCAACAGAAATAGATCTCTTAATGTAATTCACTTTTGAGATGAAACATGAAGTATCTATCTTTCTTTCTCATTAATTACCTGCTCCTTACAATTGGATCGCATATTTTCAAACAACACCATAATTACGATTGATCACCACGTATTTCGAATATCTTAGATTGTACTTACCATCATTGTAAACTCAAAACCAGGTCACGAGGTATTGACAGAGAATTCCCGAGAATTCTCAAGTGCAAACCGCACTATGGGCGGGTGATCAGGGATTGCCGATTCTAAATATGCGGTGTCGCGTCGCCGCATTTGTATGTGCGGTTGCAGCCAGCGTTGATTTACTGTGCGACACCGGCTCGAGTTTATCACGAGGCGTGTGTGCAACGTTTGTTTTAATTGGACTTAATTGACGATATCGTAATAGTATAACGCCTGATCTTGCGCGAAATAGCTATTTATGTTTGAAGCTGGATACTCAACAATAATCCAATTAGTCGTGAAGCAATGGAAAGCAAGACATTTTCACATTGCTTGTTGCCCTAAAATATCGTAAACAATCCGCTTTTTCTCTTAGGTTGATATGCACATCAGAGTTGTTGAAAAAAATTCAAATTTTTGCGGCAATTTGATAAAAATGTTAGATTTGGTGTGCAAAGTTTTTAGCCAACCTAAAAATTTTATCAAATAGCTGCAAAAATTTGACATTTCATGGGGTTGACAGTAAAATTTGAAAAAAAAATTTCCAACTATTTTAATATTAAATTATAAATTTTCACCTCAACTTGTTGGAATTAAGTCAGATTTGGTGTGCGAAGTTTTTTAGCCAACCTGACTCAATTCTAACGAGTAGAAGTGAAAGTTTTTAATTCAATATTAAAATATTTAGAAAACTTTTTTCAAATTTTACTGTCAACCCCATGAAATTGTTAAGTTGTCTAAAATAACGATGTTTATCTATTCTATCCGGTAGAAGCAAAGGTATTGCAGTTGGAGCATTGACGGTGTGTAATCCCAGAATTATTAATGAAAAACTGAAATAACCTCGCTTCTACGGATTGGAATTGCGTCGCATCGTTTATGTAGACGACTCAACAATGGGGTAAATAGCAATATTTTCAAATAAATCTGAGGGATAAATCTGATCTGCAATATGGTATGTGTAATTATATATATAATGGCTGTTTAATAGGGATGGTGTGAACTTGAGGTTCACGTTCGCGTTCTGTGTGTGAACCTCGGAAATTTAGAGGTTCGCGTTCACAACAGAACCTTGGTAGGTTCTGCACTGTGAACCTTTTTCATATATTACAATTTTCACTTCATTATGACATTTTTGGTTCGAATTTATTGAATTTCAACTGCGGGCCACTCTATGCATGACGCTGGCAGCATAAAAAACACAAAACGAGCATGCACCTTGAGAGTCTCAGAGATTCTAGTTGCTTTATTAAAAAGGTTTGCTTGAAACATCCAGCTTCCGTTTGTGAATATTTAGTGACTCTCTGCTGTGAGCTCGAACAGCAATGAGCCAATGACATAACATCACGAGCGACATGCAGTAGACGTAGTCAGCGAATGATGCTTATTCAACCAATCAATGAGATTGATATCGTTTTTTGAAGTAACAAATCTAGCAGGCGTACGGGGTCAATCTTGACTTCATATGTTTACTCTATCATTAAAACCAAATCCGTGCGATTGAGGTGTTGGCTACAGCTGTATAACTTGTGACGTAGCCTAATATCGGTAGCAAGTATAGAAACCTGTTTTACACTCTGCCCAATATCAATGTAGCAATACTCAGATGCCGAATACATTGTCCGGTCTGACCAAGACCGTTGAGGCGTAAGCTTATATTCCCTGGCAACTCCTAGTCGAAATTGTTGGCAAAGCGACAGATGATATTGATTTTATGGGAGTATTATATCAATTGATTGCCTCGGTTGATACATTGAGCGACGTATCATACGTCAATATGTACTTCAGCATCGCGGCATTATGTGGCCCGGGTCGTCGCTAGGTATCGTGTACATAGGCTATCACTTCATTGAAATCTAGGGTTGTAATTAGCAATATGACGTCACGTGACGTCATGAGGTTCACGTTCGCGTTCACACAGAACCTTCCAAAAAGGTTCGCGTTCACACGAACCTGAACCTTTCAGAGGTTCACACCATCCCTACTGTTTAATATAAAATGTTTCAGTTCACACTCATTGCCAATAACTTTAGCGTTATATCAACGGCGCAAAAACCAATAGCAGCGCGTAATTGATCACCTCTTTGCGTTAATCCGGCTGTGTGCCCCGTCAATTGAATGCGGTTATAGGCCAGCAACCCAAC
>ATSW01014859.1:0-12997 GCA_000444245.1 Botryllus schlosseri | reverse complement strand
GTCTCAGCATATCTCTTAAACTTCTTAAACCTTTTTGATCACGGACCCCTTCAAGTTTTGTGGACAGATACGCGTACGTACTAAATGTCTTAGGCCGATGACTGGAGGGTCATCACACAAAGCTTAACTCTGTTTAGGCGTTTCAATGCCTGAAACAGGATAGCTGGTGACTAGACATAGACAAGGTATTTACAGTCCCACTCACGACTTCATTCTCAAAGGATAATCTGGTTTTGTAGTAAAGGTAAAAGCCCCAATAACCGTCCAAATTCACAACGTGACGTCATATAATTCAATAGTCACATTGTATTTTCTTGACGCCACGCCATTATTATGAAAAATTGCCTTCCAGAATAAGCATAGGTTTTATGCTACAAATATCTTTTGGCCGGTTCTTGCATCAATTTATACAGAAACACTGGCTATCGTCACTACATAATATCAATTGTCTCTGTTCAATTGTTTGTTATTAACCTGATCACGAATATTATCCAACTATCCTAGAAGTGCTACGCCATTCGAAAAATGGCTGAAGTCTACCGATTTCTGGGAGTAAAGGGAGGATAATGTTTGTTACAGTAGAACAAAAATCTATAACCAATTACGGCACCCACCGGTTAAACCAAACGATATCATATTATCCCATGTGGTGTTGGCACTGGCTTCGTCGTCTGCGAAACGTTTTAATACAGTAGATCCATCATCTGCAACATAGCAAAATAAAGGATTAAAATTTAGTTCTGGGAATGATACGACATATCAAATGAATGGAAAGTATCCATTGGATACTGTAGGACATTATTTGGTTGAAAAAATACTTTAAATTCGCGTATACATGGTTGGAAGGTATAGCATAAAACATATTACTTATCATGTAACAATTCCACTGCTTCTTCAGCAAAATCCTCTGATCAGAAATACTGGAGATTGTCGAAAACCAATTGATTAATAATTTTGATATCGTGTCGCTGATATATACAGAATAAAAGGATAAAAAACACGTTATATTCATCGACACCGATAACTTGAAAATATTCCTTCAAATTTAGTTTATTCAGCCCTGCATAGTTTTGTAACGTAAATCTACTAAAATTAGGGTTGTATATATTGTGTTCCCAATACATAACTCATAAATACTGATATGCTCGATACTTTTTAAAAACTTTCGTCAATGTGACCATATGCCATTATGAGTTCATGACACTTCATCATCTTATATCTGATTTGACTCCTCAAGAGATAAAAACGTGGTTAAAATAACATGGCAAGCACTATTGCGTCTATCTAACGTTCAGCGAAATGAGTTGAAAGATTCCTGTAGGCATCACTTGCCTTTCAGATTCCTACACAGCATCTTATAACACATATTGAGCGTACGTATAACTGTGTCATTGGAGAAAAGTTATCGTGTATGTTATTATACATATAAGCTTTTCACTGCTAAGCACATTGAGTAAATAAAATACAAATCGAAGTACAACTTACTCAGCCCAACCATCCCCCAGTCGCACACGGAACATGTGGTTTGCGAAGTTGAGGGAACCACGAAATAGCCGGAAATAATCGATAGCAAAATCAACAGCTTCATGTTTTGTATTCGTATATCACACGTCAATCTTTGTAATGTTCTTAGGGCCTAGTTATATATTTATCAGTCGTTCGACGCGGCTTGAGTCTTGTGAAGATGTGGGGGTACGTCTACTTTTATGAGTCCAGTGTTCACGAAAAAGAAAAAGGGGTAGGATATTTCATAATAACTTATGTCGATGGGGGCATTGAATTGGAACGGATGTCAATGGCAATGTGATTTCTCCCATTGGGTACAGCAATAGGGCAAAACAGCGACTGTTGAGAAAAGGTTTGGAATTGTTAGATATGACGATCTATATAATCGTATACATTGCCTAGCTCCTAAATATTCAATACACCCTTCTCTCGAATATATTATCATGCCCATTTCGCGCCAAGGCCGATGTCTGGATAAATCACGCACTCGCCGTAGGGAAGACCGCATAACGACGCAACATCGCGATCAATTTAATTTTGATGGAGCGTAATGGCGGCTAGGAGGGGTATTCAGCTTCGATTAGAAAGTTCGATGTAAGCTCACGACTGACGAGTTAGCGGAAGTAAACTATCCGCAACGATCTTACATCTTCCTCATTCCATTACCAGGGTATATGTTACTAGTACCAGTTCATTACCTTGGTTTGCTGTATCCCGCTTTAACTTGATCGTACCGTCGTAAAACCGGGACGGATATACATCGTCTTAGACCACCCAACCAGTTGGTTAGCTTAGTAACTGCCTATTTCCTAATTCCGTTATTGAAATGAATTTTTGCTGCAAGACATCGAGATGTGTTAATAAATTTTAATCGACAATCACGAACCTTGAGTTTTCAGGGGGCAATCACATTCTAATACTAAATGCATTATTTGGACCACCGGAGGTCGTGCTTTTCAACAGTTTAATCGGGGAATATCGTAGGCACCGGTGCAAGACAAACCGCATCTAATTTTTCTCGTGGTGCCAATTTATAGGGGATGGCGAAGCTGCCAACACTGGAACCACATCGGACGCGGAACATATACTTTCTCTGTGTACGAGATTATGAATATATATTCTTGTTTCCTTGCTCATGGTTATGAAAATCTTTTGCATCCAATTCAATTCAATCCAATTTAATGCATACAATAAATACATATGGTTTGAGACATTTACAATCTGAATACTACTGTGCGTAACCGGATTTACGAACGCGTTATAGCGTAAGGTAGGTAAGTTCAGATCAAACGAATAGGAAACACGAGCAAGCGACCGACCGGTATCCAATTCTCACAAGATATGCAGATCAGCACACCAATGAGGTTATCACAAAGCTGAGCCCTAGAAGTATCCATACATGACGTATGCCTATACCTATATATTACGTCTACAAATGCACAAGGTTGCGTTTAAAACATGGGATTGTGAACTCGCGGCGAAACGCCGTGTTATTTGTGGGGCTCGGGATTCCAAGCATTTACGTATCCAATTTATATACCAGGAGAAACGGCTTCCACATTGTAGTATAAAGGAATGCCAATAAAATCGCCCACCTAAACTGTTACACTGATTTCACGACAAAACTATCGCACGCGAGTTCTAATCACGCACTTAATATTTCTCCTGCTAAGACAGTCGACTCCGCTCAATTCGAAAACTTTGGTTCCGCTTACTTTTGACCGAATTAACCGGAAAATCAATAGTTCATTTTATGGTGATGGCTGAAATACCGCGTCAAGTGAACTTAGACTAACTGCTGTGTATAATGATTCCGCATTTGATTTGACAACAGTAGCGAGAAAATCTATTCTGTTCTACAAGATGGATTTAATTGTCCCGAATTAAAAGTGACTATGAAACTGACACGGTCTTTTAAGAGTTCATTGTCGATTGTTACTACATGGATCATCTTTGTTTTACCATAATCACTCATCTTGTGTTAAAACGAACGAGGTACTGCTGCTTATTGCGTCATAACCAAACGATAGAAATTGCGAGAATATGTCCGAACGGGAGTTTATTACGGGATGCAATTTACACTTTCGTTCTATTCCCGAGCAGCATTTTGACCGAATAAAGCGGTTGTCCGGTGCCCGAATTAAGCAGGATAGACTGCATATATTTGCAACACCTGTAGCGCGTTTAAAATGAGGTCACGATTAGCTTCCGATGTCGCAATAACATACCAGGTATTTATCAGTTATACCCGGTAATATCATTTTCAACGGTGAATTGAATCTATCGCATTGAGTCTGTGGGTACGCAGTTCCAACGTCAAACGGTATACCATCATGCTATTCAGGTGTATATCTATGTCAGCTTTGACGGCCAGGAGCCCATCCTCCTGCCAGATAAGGTATTAACTAGAATTGGGCCGTGCCACAAGTCGGCAGCTACGGAATAAAAATGAAACACCGTGAATACCACAACAACCGTCGCCGGACCGGGCATGGGAATTTCTCCAGTCCCTTAAAAGTGTTCAGCGAAAGCCGAAAACCGGACGTCTCTGTTATGGGTCTTGGTTTAATGAGAATCGAAACTCAGTCTTGGATCTTGGACTAACCGTTTAGGCGGGTCTGCGGATTTTGAAATTTATCGACAAATTTATCGCACATTTCTTCTCGAGGTTGCAAACACAAACCCATGCCCAGATTACTCATTACAAAATGAGCAAAGGTTCGCATTTCAGGCCTATCAGCGATGAAGTTGTAGCGTAATCTATTTTGGCAACATTCGAATTGGCATCACCGCGTTTATTCTATATGCATCCATTCCACGATTTCGTGCTCACTCATACGGGTTTTTTCATCTCCTATTGTTGGAAAATTCTGCATCGATCCCACTCAATTCACGACTTGTCAATCAACGGGCTCTACTATTATGAAATCCATTATCTGTTTGCAGTCGTACACAAAAGACCTTCATCGGCACAAGCAATGCGAATGCGGGTGAACGACTTCCTATTTGGCGTGACCGCGCGTGTGTACACATTTTACACGCATTTATTGTCAATACAGTTATACACGGCTCTCACAATGGGTTGTCGAAGAGGGATTATCTGGAAACACGGTGATGTCGTGTCCTAATAATCTCCTGCCTACACAACACATGTGTTGGTGTATTGAACTGAAATTATGTGCCATTGAGACATCATCGTTAGCTGTCAATCTTATGATTTTCAGAATGGATAGCTTTGCTTGAATGACATGTATGAATTCAAAAATCCTTTCCGTTGAGGTGCACGTATAGGCTTCAAGCACGTATGTAACTAATGATAACCTATCTGAAATTTCACTGTATCAAAACGCCATTGATCAAAAGCTCAAAGTTTAATGTGATACTTCGATTGCTGGAAACGTTGCGAAGGTCAATGACGCAAAATTATTACGTCGCGTGCGTAAGCCATGCTCCGTTAGTCAGATACTCTCTATACGTTACTGGAATACCGAATTATGTCCACTCCTGAATTTCGACAGTTCGTCGAAATAACTAAATTCCTCGGAAGCAGTGTGATTGTTTTAGACAGAGTAACACGGTTTAAATTCTAACCAAACCCGTTGGACACGCTGCGTAACCGCCACACCCTAGGTTAGAAATATATATGCGGAAAGTACTCAGCAATCTAACGACCATGAATGTGATCCTAACATAGAGTATTGCCATCCTTCCCAAATTTACTCGACTGTTTTACGAAATGTGCGTCATAACGTCATGGCTTTGTAATAACCGTAAGCGTTGCGAGGAAATCTATAGATAGGTAATATGTACGTTTGCGGTAATGTGGGGTACAACCCAAACAAACCACCTGGTGAGTAAATCAAAATAGCATGAGTTGACCTTTGTTGAGGTTTAGGATGGAATATCCACAGAAGTAATTTTATCTACTCATGAATATCCCTTATTTGGATTTCGGGCGACCTAAAGGTGCAATGCATGCGTTCTTTTATACTTATATATTTTCGAAACTATACTCGGGATTGCGGTAAAATGGATTAATAGGAAGGGGTCGAAACGACTTGGAATAGTCTTAAAATCATATTCCATTCTATACATTGGCCTAGAGCAGTGGCTCCCGACCCTGTTCTTACCGCGTACCACCTCGCGGTTCTATGATTTTGTCACTTATCCAACAAATTACCGGAAAATTCAATTCAATTGTATACTGGAAACGTATAATGTATTAAAAACATGGGCGGAATCGCAAATAAGTCGGCTTGGAAATTTAGAACACGAGCTGTTCCTTCCTTGATTACACTGCGTGCTGCGTTAATTTTAAGGTTACTAAAGTATCGACGGTTCTTAGTGTACTTTTTGATGCTAAATCCAAAACTGTTATCCGTTTTCTTTAATCAGGTCTAGATTTTGGGCAAATTGCATTTAAATTTTCGAAAACTGCAGCTTTCAACGTTATCCGGTTGAGATTTGCGACGTCATAAAAAAAAATTAGCAATGATTCTTGAGAAAAGTTATTATAAAAAATATTTCAATTATGACGAAGACCATTCCCTATAGCACTGGTTCTCAAAGCGAGGGACGCTAAAGCATCTGAAGGGGGCACGAAGCCGCTGATAACTGAAATTTTTTTCGCGCTTGGCGCGATTTACCTCCAGCTCATGGAATGTCTATTGTCTATTGTCCGAATTTCATATTTGAGATTTCTCTCCTCAATAGCAATAACCGTCAATGCCGTCAAACTATCCGTTGGGATTGCTAACAATCTGATTTCTCTCTTTAATATTTCATAATATCACGAGAAGGAGGTGAGAAATTTTTCATCATCAAAAAGGGGGTCATGTCTAAAAAAGTTTGAGAGCCACTGCCCTATGGTATACTGTAAAGAAGCTTCAGGATTATTATCGCCTTTGGGCATAGGCCATAGATCTGTGAACTGATCAAAGACGAAGGTTTCACTGCACACAAGGGTGCAGTAGAAATGCAACCATGGGCAGCTTTTCGAGTAGTCATTTTAAACTTCACCGGAAAGCATAGAAGCCAACATAGAAGCTACGTTGATATTGAGCTGAGTGTAAAGCGGGTTTCTATACTTGCTACCTATATTACCCCGTTAACAAGTTATACAGCAGTAGCCAACACCCCAATCGAACGGAATTGTTCGTTATGATTAGGGCGATTTTGTTTTTGACCTAAAAACGGAAGATTATGACCTAAAAATCAAAATTTTGACTAAATTTGACCTAACGTATACAAATTAGGTGTTTTCTCACATTATGTTAGGATTTTATTACTTATCTTCATTTCTGGTTAGAACTGTCTGCCCTTACGAAGTAGTTTGGCCCGCAAAAAACTTTTTGGCCCCAATAACTGACAAAATTTTACATGGAAAAACTTTATTTTACCGAAATCTGGCCCTATGAAAAATTCCAGTGGTTAGATTACGCATTATGGTAGAAGTAATTAAAATTATTTGTAGCAGGCCTACAACGAAGGATACTTTCCTACATTCTCTGGTAGAAAGTGCCTGTTCTTACTAACTAGCTTGACAAGAATGGAGAAAGAACGTTCAACAGTATCAGTTGTTGGCTGACAACACTGAAGTTGTGCGTACATTGCTGGTGACAAACCGTGTTGCTTCATTCTGGCAATGGTGTCTACATCACAATTTTTCATCATACGCTTCTTGATATAAGAATCATGCAATGCCCACGCAGTCTTGCTTCAGTTCGTATATTGCGGTGTGTTGAGAATAACACAATGTCAACCTCTTTGTTTGAGTTGAATATTTATCATTCACAATGAGCAGACAATGGGCCGTCTACAACGGCAGGCCTATAAAGTAGGCTACAAGCTGTAAAATGTCAAAAGATAACTTCACCGACAATGCAAAATCTACGATACAGACGAAATGCAGGTTTCAAAAAAGTTTTTACTTTGTAAACAATTTTGACATTTGTTGACCTAATGCTACTGTTTTGAACTAATTTTGACATTTTTTGACATGTCAAAAAAATCGCCCTAGTTATTATATAATAAACGTATGAAGTCAAGATTGACCCCATACGCCTGCTAGAATTTTTACATCAGACAACGATATCAATTTGTTTGGTTGAATAAGCATCATTCGCGGACTACATGTCATGTATTTCGCTCTTAAAGTTGTGTGATTGCGGATCTCTGAATATTCAATAAACGGAAAGCTGGATATTTTGAGTAAAAGTTTGTAACAAAGCAAGTAAAATTTATGAGCTTGTCGAGGTGCACGCTCGTTTAGTGTTGATTTTTATGCTGCCATCCCTATACATAGAGTGGCCCGCAGTTGAAACGCAATAAATTTCAACCAAATATGTTATAATGAAATGAAAATCGTAATATATGAAAAAGGTTCACAGTGCAGAACCCACCAAGGTTCGTTTGTGAACGCGAACCTCTAAATTTCTGAGGTTCACACACAGAACGCGAACGTGAACCTCACGTTAACACCATCCCTAAAACATAGTATAACGCACACAGGGTATATATATCTTGCTATCGTGGTATTGCGTATATATGTGGTACTGATAAATGAAGCTCCAAGACACCTTCCTCGCACACCCAGCATTTTACCTGTCATTTTTTAAATTTATTGTATTCATTACTTGGTGCTGAGTTCGTGACGATCTGACCTTTAGCTTTTTCTATATCGTTCCTTTCATACGGGGATTACGTACAGGAATCTTGGCCGTGGAAACTTTTGTGTCGAGACAAAATTACGACAAAATCATTGATGCTATTTCAGCAGTGGTGTAATTTTTTTACTGAAGTAGAAGTAACGAGTTCTGAGTGGTACCATATATCCTCGAAGTCGAAGTTGAATTCGAAAGTTGGGAATTAGATCTCGACTGTGCCATAACATAACCAGAAATGACACGTGTTTGAGTTTAAACCATTATCACATTTCTACAACGTGTTTATTATATGTCATATTGAATCCTATTAGTCAACCCACTTATAGTGACTATACGACAGTTACTTTGGACTGAGAATGTTTGCGACTTATAAAAGCGTCTGTAAAAGTGGCAATGTAGAAAATTCTGGAAAGTCAGGCGTACATCCCGAGGGCAGATGTTAAATCCCAACCCCAGTTGAGAACTTCGAGTCCATATTGATTTGGGCGGCGCCATATCAATAAATTCGTTTCTGGAATATATAGATTAAATTGTGTGGTGGCTTGTATTCCAAAGAGTTGGGTTTAATGTAATAGTTTTATATCACACCATATAGGCCATCCATATACTCGAATACTGAGAAAATGACTTAACGTTCATCTTCATTTTCACTTCTAGTTTGCCGTGCAAAGAATATTGGCCGCAAAATGGATGGTAGCAGTCGTTGATGTTTATTCAAATGCTTGTGGATTTACATAATGGATTCACCTCCTTTGAACTTCAAGTATGGGACCGGCCCATTCAAAATGAGGCGGCCGACGGACGAATTTATTTAGCAACTTCTTTCATAACCACCAATGATCCGTTACGTATCTCTTGAGATGTTGGTCTTTTCTGTCCTGTTGATCGAGTATATACATGATATGCAAGCTAGATACTGTGGTGTGAAAGGTGGCGGCACTTTATCTGTTCACCCGAAAGACGGATCCTAGTGTACGGTACTCATTCAACGCATTTTTAAAGCGAGTTAAGTGTTGGAAATACATTTGAAAATATAAAGATGAACGAATCTCGACCGAAACTCTTGTCGCCGTTGATGTTTTTCTCATGCGGAAAATGTCAGTCACTCTTTCTATAGCAGAGGTCGGGAACCTATGGTTCGCGAGCCATATATGGCCCTTTTGACGATAAAATATGCCTCTTCGATAAATTTCCGATTCGGCACACTATTCCCATCTTATTTATCAATACTGCCGCAAGTTTCTAATAACTTTCCATAACGGCTGGCATCACTATTTTTGTAGTAAATGAGACAAGTCTTTATGAGAGCAATACAGTGAATTATCCTGGGCAGGGGGTGGTGGTCCAAAACTCAACATTCGGCATTTATGGCGAATATTGATTGCTGATAGTTTCTCGTTATTATCAGCCCAATATAATAGATTTTCCGACAATAGCGCAAACACGCTATCACCTTCAAGTTATTTAGTGGAATTCATCGGCCAGATCTAATCCGCCAAGTTCGATACGAAAGTACATGATGGCAAAAACAAAGTTGCTATCAATAGGTTATCCTATATCATAGTTCCACGTTCCACGTACCCACTATTGCACGCCCTGAAATCTTGGACTGTACAATGCATTGATAATCAGAAAATAGCAGACATGACGAGTTGACGACGCCTGTATGAATAGCTAAGCTAAATTATCCAATGCTTAACTGCCGTTTTCCATTATGTTGCATGCCAAAAAGTCAGACAGTCGTTGTATTTGGGCGAGCGTTATAACAGTGTACTGTATACAGAAATATGGTGCTCTCGACGAATCACATGTAGTGAACTTCGATTTCTTGTCACGATGACCTAACTCATCTTCAATTGTGACGTACCATTCAACTGAAATCATCGTATGGCTCTTTCGGAGCTGCAATTGGAAATATAGGCTCAATATGACGAAAAAGGTTCCCGACCCCTGTTCTATAGTGTTTGGATGTTGCACTGTAATTTAACAGGAATCTCGTATAAGGCTGCTTGGGTTTAACAGAACTTTTCTAACCTAGCAGAACCTAATTTCGGTTGAATACTGTATTATCAAATTGGAAAAGAAGCTTATGGTCGCCATTTGCCGAAGCAATGGTCGTTAAACGGAGTGTCCTTGGTGTAATTCATGGGATATCACCCGTAACGATATGACTTATATACGAAATGTGGTATCATGGGATTCTATCGACAAGATAGCGTAATGGTGAAGCGACCAGCCTCTTGGTCTGTAGGTCGTGCGTGCAATCCCCGATCGGGTCAGACCAAAGACCTGATTAGTCACACTGGTATCCATGACTCCCCCGCTTGGCGTTCAGTATCGGGGTAGCATGGGTGCGCGGTGGTGCAAGACTTAAAACGCCTTACAAGGCTATTTATGATCCTTCCCAGTCCAGCGGCATATGCCCAATTGCCCATCACGCAGCCATGATGTGATGATATGCGTATACAGTATACACAGATCGTCTGTATATATATGAGAGTCGCTGTGTGTTATCTACCGCAAAGGCATCAAGGGCAAAAATTCATAACGTCTTTTCCCATCAGAACAACAACTCCCGGGTAAAATTATAATATATCCCAGATAACTTTGCGTACACTAGGGTCCTTCATACTCACTAATTATTGTAGGGAGATAATCCGAGCCCAAGAACTATTTGGCACCATAGAGCCACATATACCATTTCCGGCTCATCAGACATAGATATAACTCTGTCACTGCACGGCAATAGATTTGACTGGGGTCAAGCACTTAGCTGTGACGAAGGAGTGTAATTATATTGCTATATATCGTGGCATGTCAAACAAAATCATCAAAAGTATATACAATTTATTGCACACAAGCTTCCTGTTAGTTTCGTGTCGAATATTCTTTAGTGTCGTCGTGTTAGACTCCTGGGGATTTTAATGATTGATGGTAAGATCACTGGAAATAGTGCGGTATGTCACAAATATTGTTGCCATAGTAGAACCCGCCAACGCTCATTCGCGAAACCGAACATTTGAGTTATGCTGGTTCACATATATCGAAGGCGAAGGTGAACAGTGCCCTTTTTAGCACAACTCCTCTACGTATTGCAACGCAGCATCAGCATGAAAAGCCGTCGGACCTTTTGAAAGAAACTAACCGATTCGGAAATGTTACACAGAACAAGGCGTCTTGGAGATCTCGAAAAATAGATTTCACGCCAAATTAGATAAAGTGAATACATTAGAAATACGATAAAACGCCCAAGGCAGCGTTTCATCCCGTAAATTGTACATTGCACAAATCCCTAATCTTTTGCACAAAGTAGCTTGGCGCGCGGGATTGAGAGAACACTCCGGCCCATCCGTCTTCTTTATGACAAATGTGTGTTGGATATGTCAATTACTCCACTGTTTCCATTTTAAATCCTTCTATTTAGGTTTAATCCACACGCAGTAGTCTAGTATAGGTACCGTAACGAGTCGCTCACCCATATAAATATTTTTTTCTATACGAAGTTGATGTAATGCAACTCCCCGTTCCTGTTATTAAAATGGTGTTTCCGCCACGGAATCATACCGCACATGATGCTTTATCCTTCAAATACCACAGGAATAGTATATATAACATAATCACTAGGGCCAAAAACAGAGATTATGCACTTGGTCCGCAGATTTTCACAATCTTTGGTATTCCTCCAACCAGAAAGGCGCGGATCAGCTGGATTCTGCCAGAATTTAGTTTTTGTTAACTCCCACATCCTAATCCTTCGAGGTACCAGTATTAAAGGCCGGATCAGTGCATTCTTGACATTTGAATTACATACTGGATGTTGGTGGTAGTTGGTGTGTTCCGTCCACTTATTGAGACATACCAGGACTTTTACGCTCTGTTCTTGTAGCATTACCTGTATTAACCGTATTACCATAGGCCTTGTAAACAAAGACGAAATCACCCACGTCTAACCTGATATGTACGGACCTCTGCCGACATTACGAGCGGAAATTTAACCAATGTGAATATGAGCCATTATCCATATATTGATATTATTGCGGCTGTTAATATCTCAAGTACCGGAACAGCACATCCTATGATTACGGCGATTTTTTACCTAAAAACGGAAGGTTTTGACCTAAAAAATCAAAATTTTGACATTTTGTACCTTAAAAATCCTAATTTTGACCAAATTTGACCTAAGGTATGCAAATTAGGTGTTTCCTACATAATGTTAGAATTGTACTGCTTATCTTCATTTCTGGTTGAAACTGTCCGCCCTTACGAAGTAGTTTCACCTGAAAATAATCTTTTGCCTCAAAAACTGTGAGTTTTACATGAAGAAACTTTATTTAGACGAAATCTGGCCATCTAAAGAATTCCAGTAGTTACATTACGCATTATGGTAGAAATAATTTAAATAAAATTGTAGTACAACGAAAGACACTCTCTTATATTCTCGGGTTGAAGTGTCTGTCCTTACTAAGTAGCTACCAAGGATGGAGAAAGAAAAAGAAAACATTTGACTTTGTTAACGGTTCTGACATTTTTTGACCTAACACTACAATTCTGACCTAATTTTGACTTTTTTGGACATGTGAAAAAATTTCCCTACTTGTGATATATGAGTGCCATTAGCACTTTGGATCCTGCTAATATAATCTGCAAAGTAATATTGTATATACTTGATAACGATACGGGACAAAATGACGGACTAATGCCGCAATATCCAAGCTCAATTGTCGACTCATTATGCGAGCCAACATTACCTACATACGCGATGATCAGAATGCCGGATTTTTCATTCCTTGGCGATTTTGAGGAAGTTTTAGCGTTTTGGCTTTATT
>ATSW01014856.1:0-14304 GCA_000444245.1 Botryllus schlosseri | reverse complement strand
GGAATTGTTACATGCATGACGAAAGGTGAATATCTTAATATGCAACGAATTTGCTTGCTGAATATATTAACTTTCATTGTTAATTCACAGTGTCCATACAACCCATCGTGAAATGCACTTCCGCTACTACAGATAGTGTCGGGGTCACCTATACTGTATCTGGACCGGGCAACAGAGGAGATATCATCCTTGTGAGCAAGTCTAGTTTCTTCCATTAATTTTTTCAGCCATTTTAAAGCACCACAAAACCACGGCATCACGACAAAAAGTTATCGTAACTACCGAGTAAAATCTGCAAGTCATAGTGAACTATAAAAATGAGGAATAAATTTAGTCAATTCGTTCAATAAGTAAACCACGTCTCTTTCATATAACGCAATTCCGAATATGATGCTTGTTCATATCATGTACAGGGCTATACCGTTCAACAAGGGTCGTACAACTTGACTAAAGATTTTGGAGAAAACGCGGCTTCATTCTCTGGATTGTCACAGTGTATGGAGTATGTCATTACCGTAGATGCGGTCATCGATCCCAGTGTAGAAGACGGCGTTCTACTTCAGCAGGGCGTTGCTGTATGTCGCACAGCAGAAGAAAGTATGTTACCAACCAGTTGGTCTTTGATTTCAAACTTTCAAGTTTCTATTACATGAAGTTCAGTAAAATATGGATGGCTGAAACTTGTGTCCTGAAGCTGACAACTCACCAGCTAATTTCTAAAGCTTCTCTGTGTGGTTTTTAGCCTATACTCCAGCCGTGTCTATCTCGACGAGGGATTCTAGCGCAATTGTGGTTAGCGTGTCGCCACTGTCTTGTGCTGCTAGTTACGAAATAATTTACGTACGGGTAAGCCATTGAACTGGCACTTGCAAGGAGAAATCACTGATCTGTGTCTTTGAATAGTCCAACGGTGGTGGTTCTTACTCAGAGGCAGTCTCTACAACGGAAACAACTTACGTAATTTCCAACCGGATTGCCACAGACGAGTACAGGTTGGTAGTGATGCATTGAATGGGATGCAGTACGTTGATGTGTGTACAATCTGCTGTTACATATATGTGTATCTTTCTGAAACAATAAATTCCAAATTCGACCCCTTAAAAAGGTGAATCGCTTGAATTCAAAATTCCAGTCCAGTGTGTATGTGCTATATGTGGATCCAGCCAGAATCATCTACTTGTCGTGGGGATTTGCTGGACTCAAAAGCAATTAGAATTATCAGTCGTTCCTCCTGGATAGTCAATGATCTTTTGATGTAACAGCCGGCAGACATATAATCAACTATATGAAATGTTATATATTCTGTTAGTTCCTTATGTAATGATGAAATAATAATTTTCAAATATTCTTTGTTCAGCATCACAGTTTATGGTTACTTTCCCGTTGCTGGATTGGGCCCGGGTGTGACACGGACAATTCCAGCATTGGATTTTGGTTCTGGTACCGGTACCGCGTGTAAGTCTCATGTCTGCTATACTTTGAAAATTAGTCAAAGATATATAATACTTTGTTTCATTAAATGCAATACCGATATCATAGTCTTTCGCAATTAACAGCATATCCAGAGCCCAATGTGATGTGTATGTCATCGACTGAAAACGGCATCGTGGTCAACTACAGTATTCCCGAATTCGGTAGCATGGCAGATTTCATACAGGTATGTTGTCGTCTTCTTTTGTATTGAAAAGTGAACGAGTACATGATGCCGGGGCGCAACACATCACGTATTGCAGAACTATACCGTTGGGTACAACACTAACTACATGTTGAAAGATTTTGGACAAAACACAGCCTCGTTTTCTGGATTGTCACAATGCACAGACTACAACTTTACAGTCGATGTAAATCTCAATGCAAGCTATCAGGGTTTTTCTTCTTATCGTCAAGGCTTCGTAACTTGTCGGACAGCAGAAGAGCGTGAGAACATAATTACTCTGCGATGTTGCAGCTTAATGCCTATATCAGCATATAGCATACAGCATATTACATTCCTGATACTTTATGCTCTCACAATTCATCTAATTCATTTCATTGCACTTTTCAGCTATTTCTCCGAAAATCGCAATGTCAGCACCAGGCTCAAGCAGTCTAGCTGTCACGATATCCCCATTACGTTGTGTCACTGGTTATGTCATTGTTATTGTTTCGGTAAGTGATTTTATCAATCAGTGTCAGAATCTTTACTCTTATGCAGAGGTGGTCGAATTAGTCAAGGAAGCCACTCAAGTAGAAGTAAAAGTAACGCCGTAAATTTCTACACATCGAAAGTAGGTACTTCAATTGTAAATAGAAAATGAAGGTATGAAAGTATTCATATACTTTTAGCATTTAATTGGAGGTTGACACCCACCTTGGCCTAGGCGATGCAAAGAGGAGTCATACACACTGAATGAAAAGAAGATAGTATAGAGAAAGCAAGCGACAAAAATGGGGTGGCATGTTGCTTAAGGCGAGATCGATACGTCAGATCGCGGTCCAGTAATCTTGAGGGCGGACTAGTATTTACTTAGTAGAAATTGCTTGTATTTTGACTTGAATGTGCATCATACTATTTATGTAGAAATTGTGAAGACATTTTATTATTTCAAAGCGAATTCAGTAGCTGTATTTCTTGAAATATCCATATCTTGAAAATTCGCGCCGTGGATTTGATATGACCGAGTGCCGAAATTCCATTTCCTCAAGGATATACGTGGTTGCAAATGTAATAATAACGTGTAACGCTTCCGACGACACCTTCGGCTACAAATGCAACATACATGAACCAATATAACGTCCAGCCTAGTCATTTCTATCTAAAAGCTCATCTTGAAGGTATTCTGGAATAGTGGTCATTGTATTTCATAGGAGAAAATGGATCTCTGCAAACAATTTTTTCCAAAACGTCCCTTAACAGCAATACGTTAGTATAGGTATTCTATTGGCAATGAAAACGAGTAGTTTGCACAGAGGAATCTTTCATCTCAGATGGCCATTCTGTTTATGTGAGTCCGCAAGTTAAAGCAAGAAGCGAAAGTGCTTTTTGATTTTGTCTAATTTCAACAAAATGAAAATTCGGATATCAACTATTTTGCAAATATGGAAGTTTCGCGAACCCCTGATTGAGAACCACTGCTCTATACGTTATCAAAATATGTAACCATGGTGGAATTCATTTTGTGTGTGCTTGGATACATTGTTTCTACGTGTGCTGCAAATATGTTTCAGTTCTATGTCAAGAGTTTTGACGGTCATGTACTAACTACACTTTATCAAGAGTAAATAATGTTTTGTCACTAACTGGCGAAAATATTACAATCTAAAGCAGTGATTCCCAACCGAGACTCCAAGGTAGCCTTCTTGCGGCTCTGATTGACCTCTAAATATGCCACAAAAGTATAATAGACGACAGTTGCTGTTTGTTTCTATGAATAGTTATAGTCAATTTCTGTATATGAATGCCAAAATGAGGGATATTAGTTATGTCTAAAGCCGTCCAAGGCCGCTTCTGAAAATCGGGAAAGATAATTCTTGTAGACTAGCGTCAAACGCATGGATGAATGTCCGTCAGTCAAGGATAAATTCTTGAGTTCTGTTGGTCACAGACCTTTATATGTCGTCTCGGTGAAGAGTACATTTCGACACAATTTTACTAACATCTAAATGACGGCTCATAGCCAAGTATAAATTGCAGGCCAATATTATACACCGTATAATCCTCTTAAACTTGTGCATTAAGTGCTGGAATGCATGAAAAGCTATCTCACAACGACGTAACAGTATGTTGTAGTAATGATATTTCAGTTTATTTCAATGTAGAGCACTCGCCAATCTGCGTCTATCAATGCTAAAATAACCAATATAGAATCTATAGAAGTCTATGTGCATGTTTTTGAATTAGCTGTATGGTGAGATCCAGAGGTAGGCTATAGTTACCTTTAAATTTTCAAGTAGCCTATTCGAGTGTTTTAATGCTGCTTCCATACGTACTCTGAAGTTTGAAATGCAGCTCCGACATCCAAAAAGGTCGGGAACCGCTGATCCAAAGTACTTTGCGAATCTCTCATTTTGTGCTAGAATTCGTAACAATTTTGTTCCCAACCTGTGGTGCACATAATTCGAATTGGCATTTCTGTTCTTCCCACGACACAGTCCAATATTTAATTGGTGCAAAACACACTGTGAGCTTTTGGACAATTGAATTAAAGTAACATGCATAACGATTGGGAAAACGGGGGGATGATAAATAATGAAGGAATAATGGAGTTATCTATCAGATGTTGGGTTCGCATTGGTATAGAAATCTGTTCTGTTGATTTGTGTAAGCGTATTTATGCTCATTTTTCCTTTCAGAGCCAAGTGGACAGAATGAATCGTGCGCGGTCTCGACTTTGGCGGCAGCTATCGCGCTTGGAATTCTTTTAGCTTTAGCTATTCTCGTTATAATCGTCCTTGCAGTTGTCATGAGAAGAAGGTAAGTACGCTCATACGGTTTCCGGCTGGGAAACATGGCTTCTTCAAACAATTTCTTTGCCAGGCGTAAAAAGGAAAAAGCATGATGAAGGACATGACGGATTTATACCTGAAAGTATATAGGAAGCTACGGAGTAAACTGATACTAATTTTAAATATGTAGCATACCATCATCCGGTAGTCATTTTCTCTCTGCGGTGATCACATGATAATTTAATTCAGATCCAGAACCAACTGAAAAACACATAACGTCATTGATTACTCATGATTCGGGCTAGTCATAACGATTAGAGTACTCGAACTCGAGTCAAGTATCGTTGGAAGGATTCTAGTCGAGCAGTAACAGTCGATTTTTCCGAGTTATGAAAATATTCGCCGTCACACCAAGAGATATGTTTTATCAACGAAAAATACAGTTGCGATACTCTATATTCCCCGCCGTTAGAGACTCTAAACCTCAGTTGGTCGTAATCTCAGCAACGAAAAGTATGTTCCGCAAGGCTACGAACATTCATTGAATGACATTTCTCTTAAATTGTGATCGACAGGGTTGAAACCAAGTCACAAGGTTCCGAGTCACAAGTCTCACTTTTATAGCTTGTCAATTCACCACCTAGTCAAATCCGAGTTCAAGTCAGTGAATAGAGGGTCGAGTCGGAGTCATAGTGTTTTGACTCGAGAGTCCGAGTCCAAGTCATTATGTTTTGTTTTCAGTTCAAACCGGTTCAATCCACTTTATTCAACTCTGCTTGAGTGACATAGAATGGCTCGCATTCACAATATAGTAATTTTTCTCAGTCTTAACAGCTTCTGGGGCTATTTTCCAAGTATCAGGACTGATCGACGAAATAATAATAACGTGATAATTTGACTGTTCTTCGAAGTTACAATGGAATGTCTGCCTTGGCCGTCCTCTCGAGTCATATGACTTGGTTCGAGTACAAGTCAAGTCAATACAAAATCGAGTTGAGTCTTTTTACACATTTGAAAAAACGACTCGAGTCAAGTCGAGTCAAAAACAAATCGCGACTGGAGTCGACTCATGACTCGAGTCGTTAAAACCAAGGTGATCGACCACCACAATGGTTAACAAAGCGCTGCGAAACAATGATGGTCCGGAAAATACAAATCTATTTTGGATGACATATGTAACTGGCATCACTTTTCTTGTGACTGCAATATTTGAACTTGTGAAGTCATCATTACTGCTATGACGTCATCATGGATGGCGCTCGAATACTCGTATGGGCTTGAAGCTTCTTCGATTCGGATTCGAATGACCCAGGTACTCGATTTTGCCGTGTCCTACTTCTGAGATAATGGCTGAGCAATGAGCACTCAATATTCTGTTTTGTAATCCATTCTTAGCCACATGATTATAGTTATATATGCACGTTTTAATTTTGCTACCCAGGATACTATATACATGTGCTACGCACCTACTGCCTCTCTCTTTATCCATACCGTGCACTTGAAACCCCACTCTTCCACGATAATCAAGTTGTCAATAATGTGGAGAAAAATCCTTTTGCATAGCCATTTCATTTTTAGCTTATTGGCCATAGGTTTTGAAATTGCTGTACTCCTAATTTCGTAATGGATTGAATAAATAATAACGTGTGAAAAGCAATATTGTCACTTGTGTAAGTTTGTGACAAAGCTACAGATTTCCGGTTATTTGCCACGAAAACGCGATGTATAACCAGATTTGTTCAATGACGAAGTAATTCAGAAGGATTTGGCTACCTGCAGTACTTCTACCTTACTTGAAAAGTTTTCAAATTGTGTTTTATATATTTTTTTAAATATTTCTTAGTAGAAAGCGCATTTCTTTGCGATTTACATCGCTTTTTCGTGTAAAATCATAATAACCGACCATGGAGTCAATCAATCACCAATAATCGCAATCTACTTCTTCGGACTACTAATACTTGAGTAATTTTAGGACCTGCTTTTATCCTTCAAGTAGTTATGATATAACTCAAAAGTGGCTACTTGTGATTCTGCAGAAATTCATGGGATTACTTTTGAGTTACATTAATGCAGGGCCGGCCAACCCGTGGCCCGCGAGAAGGTTTTGAGTGGCCCGCGAGGTAATTTCCGAAATTTCTAATATCATCAAAAATGGATTGCACAGATTTTGAGCTTGCAAGGCCAACCAAAAATTTGATTAGTCTGGCCGCAATACTTGAGATGTGATGACTAAAATATCAGTTCCGACGCATTGACAGATCCACCAGCCATCCACATATTGGTACATCTTTGTACACTACAATAAAGCAGAATAATTTGCGATAGATTTATCAAAGGTAAAAATTTTCTACAAGCTTAGCGCAATATGTTGTCACTCGATTTCTTGTTTTTAATATTGTTGACCTTTTGTGAAAATGGAAGAACACCTAATGTATCAGATTGAGTCTAACTATATTCGCGATTACGAGACAGAGTGTCGTTCAACATATGCGACCTTGCGTTTGCGCTCGCAGTAAGACCGGCCACCGTGAAACCTAGGCACGAAATGATTGACGCATGTTGGTCACAGCTTTCGATATCGATATGTCCATGCGCCGAATAGCCAAGTCCTCGCAAACTTAGCCCAGCGATATACAGCAGGCCCGTAATATAGTCAAGTGACAATATTATTGACCTATGAACTTCAATAAATTTTCGCGCTTCGCGCGGATAGTGGCCCGCGCAAAAGTTCGTCAATCGAATGTGGCCCTTTGGCCGAAAAGGTTGGCCAGCCCTGCGGTTAATGACTACCTTGATCACGACTTTAAAATAACGGAATATATTCAGAGCCGGCTTGAATGCTCCTCTGTTTCTCTAGCAGTACCAAATATGCTCAAATTTGAGACTATTTCTACACTCACCGTCAAAGTCATCATTTTTAGCTGAATGCTGATTCGTAATACATAATTTGGAGTTTGCTTTCATGAGGATATCCATAACAAAAATAAGTTATTATAACTTGGAAGACTTTTCGGGTGAATGATGATTTCAATAACAATATTTAATTTGTTGCTGTTGTACGCTCACCCTAATGTCACCAACGAAAGCCGAAATTAGGTTAATTTATTAAAAGGAGAAAAATACACAGAGGTGGTCAGTAAAGAAGTACTTCTACTTTTTGGAAGTACTCAAGTAGTTTTCCTCTACTTATGGTACTTACTCAAGTAGATCTGATTTTCTCTACTTTTACTTCGTAATATTTTGCGATCTACTTACCTACTTTTCGCTATTTTCAGTTTGTCAAATAGAAGTAGTTTAATCCCCCAATACGAAAGATAGCTTGAGATATTTCGGGGCTGTTTTCACGTAGTACCAACATTTAATATTCATAAAAGTCAAGTAAAGCCCAAAAAATCTGTTGCGCTTCGCGCATAGTAGTGATGTAGTGACAAATATGTTTTCATGAACGTATCAGTGAATGTAATTTAGGTACCGAAATACTCCGTTCCTCTCTCACCACATCGTCGCCCATATCAAATATTTAATCACAGTAAATATGGCCGACCATAACGTTTGAAACTACGGTTTCACAATCTAGCAATTGCCTATAATATGTGTGTCTTGCTAATCTGGAAAATCCAGCTTTTTCAACGTTACACCGGTTTTAGCAGATCTCCTTTGATGTTTTATGGACAAAATACATGAAATATATTTTCCGCTTTTTAGAAGGAATATTTGTATTTCAGTTTCAATTGCGAGTATACATGTTAAAGCATAAAAGCAAGTGTGGTAATGCCTTCATTTTCCGAAAATAAAGCTACACTAATTATAACTTTTACGATCCACAATATTTGTTATTGACGTATACTAATCACGCAAAATGATGAAACCGTATCCGATACAACTTCTACGTATTTCTCTTCGCCTAAACTTGGGGCCTTATAATATGGGGTTGGGTGCCATGCCATGATATTCTCTAAAAACCGGTGTCTTCTAGTAAACAAAGGATTAGTATCGCATTTTCCTATCAATACTATAATTTGCATCCCATGATGCGAAACAATGCTTATTCTGTAGAAAATTGATACCTTGCAGGGATGCACCAATACGAATTAAGACTGTTTTCAAAACTACTTACTTACTTGAGTAGATTTAAAGTCAGTCAATTCTACTTCTACTTGAAGTAGTTTTAGGGGGCTTACTGAAGAAGTACTTCTACTCGTACTTAGTAGATTTTTCCGTAACTACTTCTACTTCTACTTGAGTAGCTTTCTTGACTACTTTGACCACCTCTGAAAATACATATCGGAAGAATTTAACGTGATAGAGAAATTCTGAGCATAGATTCGGATTCAGCAACCTAATATTTGCCTAAATCAATCATTAAAATTTTTAGCGTGATTTTTTTTTTTTTTAATTTGTAGACCAGTGTAATTTTATGGGTCGAAAAGAGCTTCTGATTGAACGAAGATAGAGAATGACTGGATTCAAGTTCACCGAAAACTCATTCATTCTGTACCACAACTACCCAGGTTTCATGATATATGATTTCAATAACAATGTTTGATCTGTTGCTGTTGTATGCTTACCGCGATGTCACTAACGAAAGCCGAAATTTGATTAATTTATGAAAATGAGAAAAATTCATACGGAAAAACTCTGACGTGAAAGAGAAATTCTAAGCACAGAATTAGATTCAGCAACCTTAAATTAGCCAAAATTAATCAATAAAATTTTTCGCGCAAATTTTTTTCGAAATTTGTAGACCAGTGTAATCGGTCGGGCTCCAGTTATATATTCCTTCTATAGACATCTGGTTAGAATACCAGGCTTCCTGACACGCATTTGCGATGAATAAGCATGATATCTCAGGAGTTACTCTGCATCTGGGGGCTTGGAAGTACGGAATTGTAGCCCTTGAGCTCCATCTCGCATTGCGTAGAGATGGAAGTTTATGCCATTTGATTAGTGGTGATCTACTATTTTCTCTGAAAGAGCGGCATGCTCTGCGCAGCACATAGAAAAACTTAAAATCATACCCCATCCTCGGTTTTCAAATATTTTCATTTGAAATTCTGGCGTGACGGATTGTACCAAGATTTCGTAGTGTTTTACCATATCATCTCCAAATTTGTAGCTGAGAGTTGGATTTGTTGTGGATGTTGGATTGAAGAACTCTGATATATGCTTTAGGAATCGATAATATGATGTTGGCAATCAATGTGTTGTGGTCTATGAAAACCCTTGCTCATCATTGCATTTTGCAGTTTCACAACAACGCAATTCGGCCATCCAGTATCAACAGAGTCACATATGACATGACATTTTCAAATTTTCATCATATTCCTTTAATCGGTTTTCTTGGCCGCTGAAAATATGCTGAGTTGTTCTAATTTCGCCTTTTCGAACAACCAGTTCGATTTGTGTCAGACAAATTGACATTATACGATATATAGACACCAGACAGTCTACATCAGAGGTCTCAAACTCAAACGTGCTCGCGGGCGAGTTTTCCAGTTTTGACGACGCCGCGGGCCGCAGCATTTATATGGGTATTCTATGTCTTTCCAAGTAGGCCATATTTTGCGGGAATGAATTCCTATTGAAAGTGAGCCGATCCAACAGAGTGACAGTGAACACTGTCGTCGAAATGTGACTTACTCTTGTACCAATTTAGGCCTGGCACGAATAGAATCATCACATTTAGAACTATTTGAATAGAATTGTTGTTGTACTTGATATGTATTATTTATATGATATAGACAACATATGGCGGGCATATGTATGATGCCATCCATCATAAAAGCTATCGGGTTATTATTTTTCAGCTACTGTGAATATTTTGAATTTAACAGATCGATAGTAGAGAGTGATCTGATACCAAACATTTTCATGTTGAGCATTGTAATTCCAATCCATGATTCGGGTATTCTTCTGATAAGTAGACTATTAATCTCATCGCCAAATATCTTCAAATATTGGAGCAGAAAAATATAGATGTAATATAAATATATTATTGAATGTGTCCTAGTGATTGAAATGTCGCAACGCCGAACGGCCCATTGCTGTTACATTGTTGGAGCGTCCCACTGCGGTACTCGATACCTTTAAGTGGTCTTAATAACATGGTTTAGCGACCAAAGATGTAACTAACAGATTGCCAATGGTTGCCATAACAACTTGCTTAGTTAGCGAAATACGAAACTGTGACCTTCTTATCTATTACTATCCCCCTGATGCGCGATTAGTTTGTTGCGTCCATGTTTCTAACGAATTCACGGCATTCCGAGTCACTCCAAGTCCACTCGAGTCATTTTCATTTTGCCATCGAGTTAGCCCGAGTCTGAGTAATTTAGAAAAGGTCGCGTTTAAGTCCAACTCACAAATTTCAGTCTAAGGGTCAGGATTTGTCATCATGAATTGGAAATGTGGCGAAATAGTGAATCTTCCACTGCATGGTAGCGTTAGCAATTGATGTGATAGTGACGTTTGATGAATAGTTTGAGGCTTTCGGAGCAATTTAAGAGGGAATTTTCACTTTATAACCTGAAAAGATATATGTGACACTTATATATTGTCAAATTAATAAAAATCTAAAATTCCGTCGCGGGCCGCACAAAATGCTCTGGCGGGTCGCATGCGGCCCGCGGGCCGCGTGTTTGAGACCTCTGGTCTACATCTAAAATCGAAATTATTGATTATTTAATTTTGACCGTAAGCAAGAAAACGATCGGATAAATTCAATCTGGGCAATCACAATTTACCAAAATACTATTTTAAATCCTCGCAATTGGAAATGTGTCAGTTAAATTCAAATCAATCGGTATATATATTATATAGTCCGTATCTACAAAAAGCGTATCCTTCATACAGTGAAAACTAGAAAAATTTTGTGCGGTAGTTTTTGTTTAATCAGTCGACACAAAAGTTCATCGTTTTTTACTACAGGACACACAAAATTTTGATTTTTTTTCTAGGCATAACCCTACTGTGCACTGTGCACTTGTGCAAGTTAGGGCTGTTCAAAAATAACTTTTTTCCAGATTCCAGTGATGCACTGATTAAATTGTCCAGTTAGTCAAATAAACTGTGCACACAAAATTTGGTCAATTCTAACAAATACCAGCCGTCGCAGAGTAATTTAAATTTTTATTTTATTACTATTTTTTTAATCTCTAATTTTTCTGTCAACCCCATGAAATCGTTGAGTTGTCTTCAAAAACGATGCAGGTGCACGTGTAGCTTTTTGCAAGCAGGCAGTATATAAACACTTGGATAAAACCACCGTACCATGTTTTTAGTCGATTTAGGGAGGGATTACAGAACAGCGAAAGGGCGAAGGTGAAGAGCCATCATTAAACCATGATTGTGCTGTGACTGTAAAACGAGACACAGTCCGCAAAGTTTGGCGCTACATAACTGTAATTTGCGCATGTATCCGCCTGTAGGTTCAGCCGTAATAAGTGTATTCGGGATTGATTATATGCATATTGAAGAACCAACTACAATTGCTTGATATCCTCCTGTTACTGATATAACCATATAAGTACGGAATCGATCTACGGTGTCAAATTCGTCATTATTACTTGGACACAAAACCCCTAGTAAATATTCCGAGAGCACAAACGCTATCAGATATATCTCGTATATGATGAAGGAACGTCAATTTAATACTGCGGAACCACTCACCCGAATCCGTTTGAAGATGTAAAGTTTCAGATTTCAACCTTGCCAATTTTGACCTAACATAAATAATATATAGTGTAAACATAGGTTGAAGCTGTCTTGTGAAAATTAGGTCAGATTTGCCAGATTGTTCTTATTTTTAACCAATATGATAAATCCACAATTAACATGTACAAAAGTAAGGGAATGTCGTGTCACTCTCAAAACATTGTTTCCGTGGTACGGGAAATGCAGCAGATTATACAAATAAATTATTGCCTGGCAAGATTACCCACCGTGAAATTCCTCATCAGCATTTTTTGGTTTTCCCAATTCCATCGTCATGCACGAAAACATTTTACCCGATAATTTAGTTTCGGGAATGCACTCGCCGCTTTGAACACAGTTAGAAGCAGTTAGTATATTAGATGTGCGCGGAGACTTGCGTCTCAGTTGCATGTGTATATTGTATACCAAGATGTTTGGAATTCAATTTGACCATAGAAAGAATTTTTGTGAGCTTGCTAAAAAGAGGATCGCCAACCTCTTGAAGATATCGATATGCAAATATACTTTGAATTACTGCTTCAATTCAAAATTGAGATCGTACCATATTGGGTCGGTACATCAGGCACCTTCAGTTGCAGATTCAAATCCTGTGTCGCAGCGACCATCGCGGGGATGCAGATGCTTGATTGTAGTTCTGCTGGAGGATGGTGACGAACGATTTGCGACCGACATCTCTTGAATTTGCGACTAATTCGTTTGTATTTAAAGCGTAGTTATCAACACTGTTATTTCAATTACCGAACCAACTGATTCAAGCAGCAAATCGTCGGGAAATCCGCTCAATCGTCCAACGTCTTTTGGTTCCGACAAGGAGCTTGATATTTCGCAACAAAAGTAGATCGCAAGGCGTTTCCTGGCGAGTTGCGAATTCTATGACGTAGCGAGATGAAAATAACGAGCAATAATCACCTAAATTTTTTTACGGAACTCCACGTAGTAATGCGGTTCATGGTCGACGAGGCGCACAGATTGGGAACATTCGGCACTTTCAAATACAATTTCAGACTGCGGTATTCGAAGTATTATTTTCAAGATAGCGTTTTCTTAATCAAGCATCCATCCGCATTCAACGGTGCGAAAAGCATCGGGAATTGCTAGTTAACCGAGGTTAACCACCAACTTTGACATTGATTGATAAATACGTTGTGTGGTTAACGTTCCTTCTTGACTAGCAGGAGCGATATTTTAAAGCCTCTAGGCCGCGCTTTCGCGGCGCGGTATTGGGAACATAGCAGAATCTAGTTAAAACGTTGATGACAATTCGGAATTCCTATGGTTAAATCCCATCCGAACCAAGGCGGAGGTATCTGAATCCGACTCTATCCATGGGATATAATCCTAAGTCCGCGAATTCATATATTTAGCACAGGGATATCTAGAGTTTCAAGATCCCTTTATTTAGTAAGCCCTATTATTCAACCAATCAATCTGTCCATCTAACATCGTCTTAGCCCCTACGCAGCCTAGGCTATCATCAAGTGAGTACTGGGATCATGCTCGAAAAGTTAATATTAACCGAAATTTTAATCTGGATTTGTGCTGCTCATGCCGATACTATTTCTTCGGGTAAGTTGTATTTAAGAATACTGTATTAAAATTATGATTATATCTCAAATCAAGTCCACCCTGGAGTCAGTATTGAACTGCATATTATTGATATCACCCGCGAACAAATTTCTCCGTCTTATGAAGGACGATCGGGGAACGCTGGAGTTTCAACCTGCAACTATATGTAGTAAAATTTGTTGGATAAACTTTTATTTTTTTATATGGCTACCAGCGTTTGTCTCGTTGCACTCGTGCTACATAAGCCACGTTGATGTGGAATCTGCGTCTCCGCGAGTTCTTTCGACACCTGATGCATATTACATTCGCTACCCATATTCTCCGAATCCATTTCGCGAGGATAATGACTAATGGTATCGGGAAGTTATGAATTCGAGTTCAAGGCACTGTAGCGAACCAGTATAAAATTATATCGGATAAATAATGTATTTCTTCATATTTGAAGAGCTTCTTGGAGGTACAGAACTTCAATATACAATTGAATAGTATATTCATATTGAAATGAACCCGAATATTTTCAGCTGACACTCGTCAGGGGTAATCGTCAGCAACTAGTAGAGAATTGGAAAGAACATTGTATATCAACAATCGTATCACAAA
>ATSW01014852.1:0-11669 GCA_000444245.1 Botryllus schlosseri | reverse complement strand
AAGACAGACGAAAAATTAAGATCAAACATCGTTAGGCTGAGGTGGATGTTAGATTGAGAGACAGTGCTTGGTAGTTTCGACATCCTCCTATCTGTTTTGTGTCTCGTGTATCGCATCGTACATTGTCTCTTCAGCGGATGAAAATAACAGAACCACCGATTATGATAATGAATTGCACCACATATTATGCACCCAACGCATGACCTGAAACTGGGGATTGGGTTCGTTTCGACTTTTGCGAAAAAACTGAAATACTATTCATCGCAAATAGTTGCAAGTGTCGTAAAGTCACAGTTATGATCATAAAATAAACAGCATAGTCGCTTCTAAGTGTGCTATAGCTCTGGCATTACGGCGAACTATTAAATGTTCAATGTTTATCCGTATGCGAATAATAGCTTATCCGCACAACTTCTGCACAATCTAAAAATAGTACTTTAAGCTAAGCTATCTGTTCACCTCGATTATCAGAATTTTCATGACGGTCACGTCATGTTCGGTGATACGATTGTTGACATGCAGTAGTTCTTTTCCATTCTCTACTAGTTGCTGACGATTACCCCTGACGAGTGTACGCCGAAAATATTCGCGTTTATTTCAATATCACTATATCATATAACTCTTTGGCTGGTCGAATAACCTATTCACGGGAGCTAAAAACTAATAATATATTTCTATTTCAGTAGCGTGCAAAGTTACGGCAAGTATTATTGCAGGGAAGTGTAAACGGAAGTAAAAAAAACGCGATTGTATGCAAATACAATCTACTGGTGCTTTCACATATGCAAGCTGTGACGCTGTAGCATTGGTCTGCCGGAAGAACAGCGGTATCAGCCTACCGATACCCGATCCGCGTTCCATAGCCGGCTTCTGTAACGGAGTGCAAATATAAAATGGGGAAGTCCTGTACAGCCCAAACATTTAATCTGCGTTACGCGATGGAGAAAAGCATTTTAGTATAAAAGAATATCTAAAACCGAACTCGAAATTTTACACCATTCAAATATAGAAACACCTCGTCGTAACTCAGCGGTTGGCGGGGTTGCTAATACAAGCAGTCAAAATACACGCGCTGTTATTTTGCGTTAATCGTAAAGGCGGCTTCAAATATCCGTATTATGCGAGTTGCTGGTCTACGTGTGTTGCGTTCTGAGAAACATTAATCTATACCAGTGGTCGGGAACCTATGGCTCGCGAGTCATACATGGCTCTTTTGGGCATAAAGTATAGCTCTTTGCGAAAATTCTAATTTTGTGCATAATTTATCAATATTGCAGCAACTTGTTATTAAATCTTCAGCACGACCAGTATAATTATTCTTGTGGCAGTATAAACATGTCTTTGAGAGGTGAATACTAGGGCTCTTCAAACATGACTTTTTTTCTCAAATCGTACTGGCTACTTGATAAAATTGTTAGGTTACCTAATTTAAGCCTACACACAAAATTTGGTTCAATTCAAGCCAGTAACCGCTTTGCTACGGGAGAAGAAAGTTTCTATTTATTATATAAAAATAAATAATAAAAAAGTTGAAAATTTTCTGTTCACCCCATGAAAGTGTTAGGCTGTCTATAGAAACGATCCTCACCAAATTTGGTTCAATTCCAATAGGTGGAAGCGGAATTATTGCCGTCGAAAAATTTTGATTTGAATAAAATAGTATTTACGGTGAGCACAACTATAATAAATAAACAAAGAATCGGTCACCGTAAATACTATTTTATTCAAATCCAAATTTTTCGACGGCAATAACTCCGCTTCCACTGGTTGGAATTGAACCAAATTTGGCGAGGATCGTTTCTATAGACAGCCTAACACTTTCATGGGGTGAACAGAAAATTTTTAAATTTTTCATTATTCATTTTTATATAATAAATAGAAACTTTCTTCTCCTGTAGCAAAGCGGTTACTGGCTGGAATTGAACCAAATTTTGTGTGTAGGCATAATTTAGGTAACCTAACAATTTTATCAAGTAGCCAGTATGATTTGAGAAAAAAAGTCATTTTTGAAGAGCCCTAGTGAATACAGTGGCATATTCAGGGTTAGGGGCTCGGACCCCGTTTCAAAATCCTCAAATCTAAGTTGCTGTCTCGCCTGCGCAACGATATCTCGGATTGTACGATGCGTTGATTGCTCAATGAGAACAGCAGACAAGGCGACGCCTGTATGACAATGCAGTTATCAAATACACATTGTCTTCCTGATCTACGGCGAGAAATGAACTCCGTGAAAGTAACATTCACAATTACAAATTCAAATTACAAACAACGCCATTGTGATCCACGTTCTTGATTGACAACGTAGCTTTGTAGTTGCTGTTCAAATGTAGGCGTGTGGCACAACGTTGTGTTACCGCCGAATACTTTGAGAATTGAGAAATCGAATCGGAATCGGTGCGGCTATTGCATTCAATTATTACACTGGTCAACAGAACGAAAAATAAATTGGGCAGAACATCTAAGAGCCGTTTCTGGCGTTTTCGAGGTTGCTGATTATGAATATCACATTAGTGATTAGACATTGGCTCTTGTACACGTCAAAAAGTCCAAAATTACTGTATTTACCATTGAATACACTTGGCAAGAAGAAAATCGTAGCTTTTTATAATTTTATACTGCACTTCAATAGATAATAATTGACTATGAAGAACCCTCATGTCGTCCACATGGGTTATCTCCAAAACAAGAGCCAATTTGAAAAAACTAAGGTCACTTTCGGAATCAGCGCCCTCCAGAACCACCAAACCCACTCTTACTTTGGATGCCTAAAAATATGTGTTGACCAGTCCAGTGTTATCATTTATTATAAAATCTATGATAGTTACGATGAATTGCGCTATGCTAATCCCGGCCGTGCCTCACCAATGCCTTACCTCCCCTTTCACGCTATATTTTTGAACAATAAATAGGTAAGTTGCGTGATTTTCGTAGTAAAAATGTTCAAAATCTAGCAGACGGGTAAGGCACTGCCTCACGTGCCTCCCCTGAAACCACGTCACTGACGCATCACACACTACAGTGGTATGCATGCTGCTGTGTAGTGACCATCATGTTTGGCTCCGCCTACTTATGTCCCCATAAGTCCTCGCATTTAAAAATATCGTCAAGACGAACCTACGATCCCGTATAACTGACGAAAGTCGACGAATTTGCGCTAACATGACGTCCCAATTTTTCACTTGTGACGTATTAGTTGATTAAAACGTATGGCTCTTTGGAAGTTAAGATGGAAAATATGGGGTCAATATGGCTCTTCGGACAAAAAAGGTTCCCGACCACTGAGTAGAATTCCGTGTTGATATCGTTTCATCCTCCGACGGGTCTATTTGAATGGGGCATCAATTGTCGTATCACCATTCTTTAGGCCACTCAAGATCATGTTAGCGCGGGGTCGTGGCTAGGGCGAAAATTGGCGATATAGTTGTGCATTAAATGTATATTGTAACCAAACAAACAAATAGCGAAACAATTAAATAACTTTTCTCCTATGATGCGGCCTAGTCTCAATATAGTTATAATTGTTTTATTGTCTTGGAATGTGTGTTAGGATCAGCTTCAAGGACGCAAAATAAATGTAATTATCAGTAATTGTGATTGTTACTCTATCCACGTGATCGTAATCGACTATTGCAAGATTTTGCTGTAATTGTAATCGCAATCACCCGTTTCAGAAGCAATCGTAATTTTCGTCGATTACATACTTCGCCAAATTGGTTTTTATTTGAATCTGTTAATATGCTTCTTATATGGCCGCGAAAAGTCTTGTATAGTTGATGAATTATACTACAATGGATGTAGTCCTGACAGCAATATTCAAGTTTAGTACCGCCAGTCACATATGCATACACTGATACAGCAATCGCGACTTGTCTGGTCGCCGGTGATGCAATTAATACTGTCGCGCTGCCTCAACCTCGATCAACCGCAACTTGTCCGATCATGCCACCCTAAATCCAGTTCGAAATCTCGTCACGCCGTCGGAATGCATCCTTAAACACATTACCTCATAGCCGCGTGAGCCGTATACAATTCTCTCGACTGCGCCAGGATCAGATTTAGCGCGCGAAGCCTCGAATCGGAAAGTATATTTCACTTCATTGTTTACGTACGCCATTCTACGCCCACGGTGATGAAATAGTACCCGACTAATATCGAGTATACTTGGGATGAACAGAACACCGCGTGTTTGAAACATGGGACATAACCGGGTATATCGTTTTCTCGCGATGAAACAGAAATAAGTTGAACAGCTGGAAGATTTTCGGTTTTTCCGGATTAGATCTCAATTATAATGACTGAATTCGCAAAAACTTGGTAATTGAATAAAATTCAAAGTTGGAACAAAAGTCAAGTTCATTTCATGCCAAACATGAGTTCTTTCTCATAAGAACGAGAATGCGAATGTCTGTACACAGTTCTCTCATGTTGCATTTTCATGAAAACCAGTAATTAGATTAGAATTAAAATTAGAGCATAGAAACATTATATTTGAATTAGAATACTGGCATTTCGCTCTAATCAGTCTAATTATACATCCAAATTATCTACTTGTTGCTGTCCAAGTCTGTTAGCTGGATTTTGATATCATGTACAACAGGGGTGTCGAACTCAAATTGCTTCGCGGGCCGGATTCAATCCGTCAAATCGCTCGCCGGCCGGACGATAGTCAACCGATTCCAAAATGTAACCACGTGCTCTCGCGTTTCACTTGAATACTTGGTTAAATGGTTAGGCATCTATACAACATACATGGATGGATTATAGGAGTTTATTCTAGCAAGTCGCAACAATGGGATTGGCAAAAATACGATGATTGTCCGGTTGAATGCAGTTAACAACGATAAAAACGTTGCGCTAACGACTATATGAGTGGGTATATTTCTATGCTTCCGTTGCTATAGTGTGATCTGACATTAGCCCTCCGTACGCGTTACGAGGAATACAACAAATTCAACTGTAAACGCAGACAATTGAATTTGATTTAATATTATCAAATCGCCAGTCCGGTTTCTCTTCAGTCCGGGGAGCTATTGGTTCGGAAGTGACACTACGAGAGGTTACTCATCTGTAGTCACACAGCAGTGCGACCATATACGTATGAATTATATATTTGTGTAACAAATATATTCCCGCGGAGACTGCATATACGGTCCCACATTTGCGTTTCCGTTTCTATGAGCAGCTCCTTTTCAAACCATTTTCCCAATAAACTCTGAACTCAGTGTGCACCTTTTGCCCTCTCAAAATTGGAAGTCAATGTCACAGACTTGAGTGGTAACTAGAGTGAAACCACAACGCCACAGTCACGTGGCTATAATGTGGCTTATGAAAATGAGCAATTGAACATGCTCGACATCTTTGCTGTCTTGAGGTGATATTTAATGGAGGTATTTTATGCAAAACATCTCAACATTTGCTACAAATGTGCTCGTTAATGTAATAATTTTTTAATCTACTTAGAATTGCTGCACGGGCCGGATTAAATCGTCTGGCGGGCCGTATGTTTGACACCCCTGTATACAATGTACACGGTACACTGTATGTACAATCGTACATTATGAGCGTGTACAATTGTACATTTTCCAACACACCTCAAATATAATACAAACACGTGCAAGCCCACTAATAATTGGAAAGGGAATGCAGATAATTACCTTGCGTTGGCGAAAGACGCGTTTGCTTCCGTATTATGTATAATATGGGATCTTGGCAGTGTAGAAGCGTGTATTCGAGTCCCACCATATTTCTAAACGAAAGACACTCCACTGAATTTGAGATGTTATCACACCAAGGTCGCATGTCAGCCATCATGTGCGCCCTTTCGCGTGTAATGGCTTCGGGACTTGTCGAACGGACGCCGTTGTGGCCAATGTAGCAACCGACAAATGACCAATCCATTGCAGAACATTAGGAATGGGACGTTATACATATTTTTCTTTGATGTCTTAGCGACACATGCAGCGAGTCATTATATAAACACAACACAGACACACACTATCTGTGCATATGCGTGCCGTGAGTGCATGCGCTGCAGGACAATGAAAGTACAGATATAGTCTTGCAAGGCTTTCTAAGCCTTATGAAGGTCTGCACTTTGCAAATGCACAATTTCACCAAGGCATTGTGCTGGCAGTCGTGCCAAAAACTACTGGCTTGGCTTGATTTCATTACAACTAATCCGAACAAAGCTATCATATGGTCGCGGATGAAATAGCAACAGTGTTGCATTGATGAGCATACACGGGATCACTTAAGTTCTAGTGTTTGGTTTCGGAAGCCAGCCAGCTTCGAAAGCATGATGACGAACCGCCACCGGCGTGATGTCGGGATGTTATTGATCTTGAACCAGATTGCGACAAATGACGAAACTCGTCATGACGTAATGCGGCAAAAAGTAGTCAGATTCGAGAAATGTGAAATATCAAGACTCGTCACCCAACGACTTCAAGGTAATATATGCAAGTGAAATAGTCAGCAGAGATTTACTAGCGAGACAGAGAGCTCCGACTCTATAATGGTATCACTGAGAATGAGGACAGCTTTGGGTTGCATTGCAAGTCTGGATGTGACAGGTTTAGGGCCTCCTCCTGTGCGGTATTTTAATTTGAAGACGTGCAACTTCGAGACATTCATTGACTTGATTATACCACAGCGAAATCAATTTAGCATTGTATAAGACTTGGAAGTGACTTCATGACATCATGACCTGGACTCGCGGTGGTCAAAGCAGTCATTGCTGGTAATCAAGTACAAGCAGATGAAATGCAGAAAACACCTATTGAATTGCAAGCTTTTAAGGCGCGGCAAAACTATTTCAAGCAGAAATAGAAAATGAAACGTCACAGAAGTAGTCAGGTAATTAGTTTGAAGAAGTAGACACGGATTAGGCGTTGCAGACTCTGTGACGATTTTGAAAATTGCAGGACGCATATTTGCTACTTACGCAGAATGAGTAACGGCGTTGCAAATAGGCGTGATTTTTTAAATTGTAATCTGACACTGTCAGCTGTCACACAGTTTTTATGGCAGTTTTACTCGAGAGAGTGACGCAAATCCATCCAAGTACCACTTTCTACAAGACAAAACATAATTAAAAACGTTGCAATAGAAGTAGAAAAAAACATGCTCGTACTGTACTAAAGTACTTTGTTACTCTCTGACTTTTGAGATGGATATGAAAGCAGCGTCATTCTAACGAGTACTAATGCAGTGTTTCGCAGACTTTTTTTACACAACGCCTCCTTGGCCAATAATCTAGGTACCAAACGCCTCCCAAAATGGCAATAATCTTGGTACCCCCTAACAAAATGTTGTTTTGTTTATCGGTCGCACAAACGAAGATGACGCTTATGGCCTTTACAGGTTAACATAATTCACAGTCATCACGCTACACGTTTTTTCAAAGTCACAACTATGTAGGAATCTCAAGACAGACACTATCAAGGAATAATATCGAGCATGGTAATTCCCATTTAAATGTCGTTGCACTTTATCGTGGCGCGTTAAGTCCTTGAAAATCGATCATACTCGTTGTACAGGCGTTTACCTATGTGTGTACAATAAGCCTGGCTGGCCAAGAATGCTGTTCGTTATGATTGATGGGTTAGAATACTGAATATTGCATGCAAGTGGACACTGGACAATTGGACATATATGGAGAGAATTGGTGACGATTTCAGATTGAATGCGTCTTGTACAAAAGCTAACAATGTGATCACATATATCTAATATCATACATCTAGTTAGTACACAAATGTTGATATTAATTGATGGATTTCCCACACTGATTTCTATTGTGCATATAGCCCCATATTGCTTCCAGCGCCTCCCAATCGCTCAGTTTGTAGCTAGCGCACCCACCGAGGTCACTAACAACTCTGGGGGTGCTGGCGCGCACTTTGGGTACCACTGTGCTACTGAATTACAATCACACACAACCGAACTTGTCATGCCGACGGAATAACGACACAAACTCTCTTGGCGAGCCACAAAAATTTCAGTGAAAGAATTGTCTGTGAATAGCAGTTCTCTGAGGTATACTTACGTCAAGTGTTCAAAACTTAGCCCCTGCATCTTGATCAGTTCGTTGTTACATGAGCTGTCATAAAACGGGTTGCTTCTCTCCGAAAAATACTTCAATACATTGCCACGATTGAGGATAGGCAGCCACGCGCTGTCATGCCACGACAAGTGTAGAGGGTTTTCGCCTGCCAGAAAGAACACAGTCGAAACTTCACTGATCAAGGCATGATACACAAAATGCAAACACTTTGAGGCGGTGGGAGACTTACTTCGAAGTGGAAGCTTTGACTTAGAGTATGACAGGAGCTTGAGTCACACTTATGGGTATATAAAGAGGTGACAAGTTCTACTAATCTTGTATATTGATTAGAAGATAACCTCATTGCAGTATATTACAGTGTTGGGATGACTCGAGTCATCTTGCCAAAATGACTGGACTCGGTGTTTCAGAAATGTGGATGACTCATGACCTGGAGCAAAATTGACGAGTCAATTTCAAGTCATCTAGTAATCGATGTCGACATACATACATCGCTATGTCGTGTGTATGTTTGGATTGTTTGCGATACCACATATTGTTAGATACCACATATTGTTACGTCACAAATAAATTGCTCATAGCTTACAGCTTGCGTCGTCGAACTAAAGTATTAGATTAATCTAATAATAATGTAACTCTGTTCCTTAGACTGAGAAGTGCCATTATGCAGTGCTCACCTTTACCAACACTCTTGTATGATTTAAATCAAGATAATATAGTCTAGGCCTCAGCAACAGGAGCATACTTAAATTGTATCTCACAGATTCGTAGTGTGTATTCATTGTATTGCATCATCAATTTGCTTTAACTTCTCGATGTTTCATATTCGATCCTCTACTTTGGCTGATAATTAAAGACTGGAGCTATACTGTTACTCGCGGATTTTGTCAGCAGTTCCACGTAGGCCTATGCGTGAGCGATGCAACGCCTTTTTGAATGTCTATATTCAACTTTATATCCATTATTTTATTCAAAATAAATGGCGATCCAATCTATGTTTAAAACAGCTAGCAAAATGTAATGACTTAAAATCATCACTCATTTTGACTTGATTCGAGTCACCTCCAAAAATCGAGTGACTTGACTTGAGTAAAATTTGGCATTGACTCGAAATGACTCGTGACTCGAGGGTAGTGACTTGATCACAACACTGGTATATTATAATAATTTTTCAAACTTTGCGTGCCCCTTATCCTATTTCGAAAGGAAATAAAATTGTTACTGAATGTCTTACCACATTTTAATCACATTAACCATAGCCAAATAAAAGTAGGGTTGGGCACAATGATTCGAGTACTCGAATCTGAATTGTGTATTCTTTTTAATGCTTCGAGTCGAGTACTAAAATACGATTTTTTGGAGTACTGAAATTATACACTCCTCGCAACTGAAAGTTAATTGACTAACGAGAATTATAATTTTGATATTATTTTCCACAGAGGAAGCCTTGAAACCCTTATTGGCCGTGTCCCAATGTCCCATGATCAACTGCTGTTTTCCATTGTGTCGCATGCTCATATATCGGGGAACCATAGTACACAGCTACGAGCGTTACTGGAAATGATACATTATTTCCGAAGTCATGATCATCCTACAACATTGCCAAGAAGTGCAATGAAATCGGTATGGTCGAAAAAATACCAAAGTATCTCGGATGTGATGGAGAACAGGCGTTATGTTCTATGTGGTCGCATAAAAGGTGCATATTTGAACTTTGACATAGTACATTCTGCTATGATGTTATAATGAGCGATACTTGAATACTGGACTCGAAGCGTAATACGTGATTCAGAATCGGATCACTCAGGTACTCGATTTTGCCCAGCCCTAAATAACAGCTGGGGTTCTATATTAATTGATAACTATACTACAGTCTAAGTTCCATTGGAGTATATTTGGATACATGGATCAGCATGAGACGTAAAATGTAGGATTGCCAACTTTGCTCTGCACAAGTTGAAGGCATACTACGTTACTTATTCAACAAAGCTCCTTCTTCACACTTATGTGAATCATATCTAACTATGCTATTGCAATAAAATGCTTTTTTTGGCCAGATCATTGATCAACTTGATCAAAAATTCAGCAAAAAATAACCATGTAATATGTGATTGCTTTAAATAGGTACGCCTACAAATCCAAGTAATTTTGCCAACCCAAAATGTGAGTTGTAGGCCTATATGGTAACATAGTACGGAATCGAAATATTGCTAGATGACTAGGAAATCAGTGATGCCTAAACGCCGATCCCATCATCGAAGCAGTACTAGTAGGGTTACCATATTTTTTGAATCGGGGAAGGATTACATTACACTTCACTCAAATCATAAGAGCTAGATTACTGCAATTGAAAACAGCTGATTTTAAAATTCACTGGAAATATTGTTGTGTTGACTAGAAAATAAACATGGTCATCAGAGGACATAGGGTAACCCTAATAACTATGGGGATGAGACATATTTTGAGGCCATCATACTCCCACCGCCGGCCGCAGGTATCTTGGCAATGAATTCAGAATTAACATGTAGGTCTACCTTTATCGGCAGCTGACATTCCACTCTTGACAAAAACAGTGACAGCAATGAATCCAGTGCTTGCACTAATCAAGATAGGTAGGCCTACCTGAAATGCCTGAAAATCGAAGATTATATATATATGCTATATGATGTCTGAAAATACATGGAACCGGCAAAACAGTGTAGACAAGCATAAGTAGATAAGCATAAAGTTGCCTGGGACGCTAGCATGGTCAGGCCGTCAGGGTCATAGCTAAGTTTATAGAGTTATCTAGATTCCAACCTGCTAGCATTTGCACATTATCAAACTTCTTGCGCACATTAACTCTGTCCCCGGTTTTGAATATTTACATCCAAAACCCTAGAAAGTGTGTAACTGTTGCTGTAGACAGGCAGATGAGGGGATTATTCACAAAAAAGATGGAAAGTTCTTAATGGTATCATGCAATCCACTGTGAAACACTATCCACATTCTCAAGAAGTACACCAAAACATTTGTCATTTCATAGGACCGGTGTAGGCAAATTTTCTATTCTAGCGGTTTCAAGTTTATAAATTGGAAATTGCAGCAAGTAAAAAAGCACACCATATGATCAATCAAGGCCCTTTACGAGCAGTCCATCAAAATTACAGAGCATAAACATTGCTCAATGCCATAATTTTGAAATCTAACCTCAAAAAACGGCATTACGCTCAGATGGAGCCAGGTGTGTTGTTCTTGAAACCGATCAAGTTAAAATAATATAGTGAACAATTTCTTCAATAATCAATAATTGTCAGATTATATTTTCATCTTCCCAAGACACGCACAATGTATATAATGCGATATACAAGACAAACAATTTGCAATGTAAGTGGAACACAAAAAAATAGTATAAAAATCTTCTCAGACGAGACAGATCAGTTGCTGGGTTTTTTGTTGTTGAAATTTCGGTATGCAAAGTAGCAGATGCACGTTATCATTGTCAATATTAATGTTAAGTTATATTTGATAATTATTATTAGCAGCTTGAGTCTATATAGCTTAACAATCCCACAAAGCACACACAAACGCACAAGAAAAATATATATTTTGTCCATAGGACAGGGAG
>ATSW01014851.1:0-10230 GCA_000444245.1 Botryllus schlosseri | reverse complement strand
CCCCAGAAGTTAGGTCTATAACCCTATGGGGGGCCCAAGACCAAAGTTTTGGGGGGGGCCTGACGAAGTGCTGTTACGGCCCTGGGTAGGTTTTATATTTTCGAAAATCGCACTTATTTATAATAGCATTGATCATTTTGCGCTAGTCGCGAGGATTCGAAAGCGGACGTCTCCATGTGACCGCTAAAACTATGCGGCCGATTAACCAAAACTACCCCAACAAACTACTGACTTGAGTTCTTTTCAGATCTCTAATTTTCTCCTCTTTAAATGCTTCTCGCGTGTCTTTGAAATTGGTACTTGTACTTGTGATGGAGTAAGAATTACGGCCCCAGTATACTTCGAACTGCGAGTGGCAACACTGCCCACCTGACCCCCACCACGGTGCAATGTGAGAATGTACATCGGCTTACTATTGCGTGACCGCAAAATCGACGTATCGCCAATATGCCAATAGTGATTATGAATATAGTTAACAAGTCATATACATGCAACTGCGGTAATGCGGTAATGCGCAGTGCTCACTTTACCCAAGCAGAAAAAGGCTGATAAATAGGGCGACTTTTTTTGACCTGTCAAAATTTGTCAAAATTTTGTCACAATTGTAGCGTTAGGTCAAAATTTGTCAAAATTGTTTACAAAGTCAACATTTTTTTGACCTCTGCATTTCGTTTGTATCGTAGATTTTGCACTGTGTGTGAACTTGTCGTTTGATATTTTACAGCTTGTAGCCTACTTTATAGGCCCACCGTTGTAGACGGCTCATTGTCTGCTCATTGCGAATCATAAACGGTCAAATGAAACAAATAGGTTGACATGGTATTATGGTCAACGTACCGCAATATCCTAACTGAAGCATGACTGCTTAGGCATTGCATGGTTCTTATATCAAGAAACGCATGATGAACAATTGTGATGTAGACAGCATTGTAAGGATGAAGCAACACGGTGTATCACCAGCAGTGTACGCACAACTTCAGTGTTGTCAGCCAACAACTGCTGCTGTTGAACGTTCTTTCTCCATTCTTGGCAAGCTACTAAGTAAGGACAGACACTTTCTACCCTAGAATATTGAAATACTAGTTTTTCAGGAAAAAATTTGTCAGTTTTTAAGTCAAAAACGTTTTTTTCAGGCCAAACTACTTCGTAAGGACAGACAGTTCCAACCAGAAATGAAGATAAGTAGTACAAATTTAACATTAAGTGGGAAAACACCTAATTTGCATACGTTAGGTCAAAATTGAGTCTTTTTAGGTCAAAAAAATTAAAAATTTTGAATTTTTAGGTAAAAAAATCGCCTTACTGATAAACACAGGGTTGTATTTAAAAACATGTTTAAAACATGTCCCTTTTTACAACATGTTGTTATTGTTTTTTCCCGTTTTCTAAGCATAACGTGGATTGACATTGACGATTGAAAATATAGGGTCAATATGGCTCCTTTGACGAAAATGACTTCGAAGGCTTTCCAGTCGGCGATCATAATCAACGAAACATCCGTTCCTTACGTGGTATAACTGTTTAACTGACGACGATTTCGAGGGTTCCAACCATTTCATGTCATGTACGGCGACTCTATAGGGTGAAAATCGTCGGTTTTTTTCGAAAGTATTTACGCAATTATGGCATAATTATACAACTTGAAAAAATCACAATTTAGTTTTTTTTTTAAATTTCCTTTTTTAAAACACATTCAAAACATGTTTAAAACAAAGTGTTTCGAAACACCATTGGTTTTAATGCAACCCTAGATAAACATAAGTAGTATATGTATACTTGTATATGTAGCAGTCGTATATGTATGTGATTAGTATAGTATGCTTGAAACGGTGGAATACTTACTGAGCACGCATTTAGGCGTTTCGTTGACTTGCCACGAACCGTCCTTCAGGCACAGGTCATCTTTCTCTCCCACGAGTCTGTAGCCGTCTTTGCACGAAAATCGGAGCGTGGTGCGGGGGATGATTGGCCTCCGCGAGATCTTAACGAATCCCTTGGAGGGCGCAGAGCGATCGGGGCAAGTGACTGAAATAATTTTGACGCGCTTGTAGATAAGTGACAACGGGTGGATGCGACCACGTATTGAAACCATACGTGATCAGTGACTAAGTATGTTTACTTTTTCCAAGTACTCGACTATGTATTTTACATCTTGCATCACTTAAACAGGAGGTCCTATTTTCAGAGCACTACCCTTCCCCTACTTTCCTCCTTCCAATTGAAGTAATTTTGACATGTCTTGGATATCGTAATCGCATAGAAATACACGGCGTTACATTTACTTGAGTAGCTACGCAGACTGCACTTTGAAAGCATCCGATAAAAGTCAAAATTACGAATGCATATGCGCTATGGGGTTGTTCAACAATAATTTTTCCTACAAATTTCACTGGTTACTTCATTAATTGTTAGGTTGCCCTAAGAAAACGCTGCACACTAACTTTTCCTCGATTGCAGCCCCAAGCAAAGTTATCAGAGTAGCAAATCAATGGTTATATGATCAGATTTCAGATATCCTTATGAAATTTCCTAGATTACCTAAAACAAACTATTCAGTACAAATTTTGGAAAGTTTTTGATTCGACACTAGCCAGCACAATGAAAAAAATTTCTTTGTACAACCCTGAGTACGATTGTGCAATTTGATCCACAGCGGTACACTACTCACTGACGCATGTCGGATTGTCCTTAATCAGCCATTTGTCGTCCTTTCCGCACTTGTTCTTGGGGTTGCCGATGAGCACGTATCCTTTTTTGCAAGTGTAATAGACTTCGTCGTCCAAATAGTAATACTTCTTCAGCGGGCTGATGTATCCATTAGGAAGCGATGGTCGCGGTCTGCATTTAACTTAACACACGGTACAATTAAAATGTCGTTGTGGGAATTCGTGAATCAATTGGCATGAGTGTTTTAGTTTCAATCTACAACTGAATGATGTATTCATAATGTGATTAAACCCGAGTACTTTGGCTGACACTCGTCAGCGGTAATCGTCAGCAACTATAAAATGGAGAGCAAGTGTTTCAAATCAGTCAATGCCCGTACCAGTCATTGTTAAACACTGTCATATGACATTGCAACACAGCTTAGGCTAACGATTTCTTTATGTTAAGAAGCCCAAAGCTAAGATTTTCAGTGAGAATTTACTTGAAAGTGATCGTCATCGTAAGCACAGACCAAGGAAGGAGTAGCCTTTAATACCGGCATGAATAGCAATATTCTTGTTCATGTTCTGAAAAGTATTTCTAGTAGATTATATCCTAAAAACACCACAAAATAGTTTGTAGAGCTGCTAACGCTATTTGGTTTGTATGATCTTGTGACCGCCATTTGTGACTTCGGTGTGTATATTCTCTTCTGATGCGCGATCGTTATTTCATACGATCTCGTTTCGTATTGTACACTGTGCATTCATGCTCCCAATGGTGGCAAATGCATAATACATAAGCAACGAAAATACCGATAACGTCTTAAAGGTTTAGAACCGAAAACATATGCAATACTATTTAGGGTTACCATACGTCTTCCTTTTTCGGGTTTTAGAAAACGTCCTCCGAGGACGCCTAAATGTCCTCCTTCTTGACAATTCGTCCTCCTTTACAGCCTTTAGGGCCAAGATAGTGGTCAAATAAGAGTGGAAATGGCCATAAAAGACGCTAAATAGAAAATTCGTCGTTCGAACGAGGGTGACGACCTTTTTTTTAGTCAACCAACCAAAAGTCGGGGAATAATTTAACATTTTTTTCGGATTTTCCTCCAGTATTGTAAGTCTGAAAATTTTGAAAAAGTGTCCCCTTTCCCGATTCCAAAATATGGTAACCCTATGCAATACTACTTACTCTTGACGCAAGTGGGGCGTTCGTCGATAACCCATTCGCCGTCTTTTCCGCAAGTGTCGGTGTCCGAGCCTTCCAGACGAAATCCCTTTTTGCACCAGAAGCGCACTTTTTCACCGATCTCGAAGTAGCGTCTATTTTTAGGTTTGGAGACAGAACCGTTGTCTGGGGCACTGCGACGGTCGCATCGTGCTACAAAACGACGAGTATGTTGAATGAAGAATAGAGTTAACTCGCAACTTATAACAATAGGCTGTCACGAATATATTCATATCGAAATATACCCGAATATTTTTGGCTGACACTTGCCAGGGGTAATCGTCAGCAACTAGCAGAGAATTTGAAAGAACATTGTACATCAAAAAAGTTCTATTTACTATTTTTAGCTCCTTCTATTCGCACAAACTAGGCTAGCGTATTTTGATGCAAGTCGATTCCGAGGCCCAGAAATGAAAGTGTGAACGGCCTCCCGTCTCGGTAGAATTATCCAACAAATGTTTGCCAATGGCAGAATTCATGGCCTTGGCCTGTTCTGATTGAACTTCAGGGGACGAGTCAAGGGCTACCTTTTCACCGAGCGCTATGCACGTGTTCCAACAAATCTCGGGGCATGCTGTTTTATGCGCAAACGTTTTGTCGTTCTTACCACATAGCCACAATCACAATGGCACTATAGACTACATTGCTTTGTTGAAGTGCAGAAAGAACTCTTTACGTTAGGGTTACCATACGTCCTCTTTTAAGAGGATTTGTCCTCTTTTTTGACTTTTTTGAAAGTGTCCTCGGAGGACGCCCTTTTGTCCTCTTTTTTGAGATTTTGTCCTCATTTTTGAAAATTTAGGTCACATTTAGAGCAAAATGCGAGTGATATGCTGCAAATTAGCACAGAAGTGACGCTCCGGCGGGTATTTCGGAGTGAAAAACGGTGATTTGAGCTCTGAGCGAAAAGTTGACCTTTTTTTTAGTCAACCACCTAGCCATGTGGAGAGGAAAACGGTATTTTGAGCACTCAGCGGAAAGTTGACCTTTTTTTTAGTCGACCGATCACAAAGTGGGAAAAAATTTACCGATTTTTGAGAATTCTTCTCCGGTTTTGCAAGTCTCAAATTTCTGAAAAAGTGTCCTCTTTTTAGATTTCCAAAATATGGTAAGCCTACTTTACGTTGTATGTCTGACTCAGGACAAGAAATTTGATAGACAGTCATTTTTTCCAGATACGTGAATGTATAATATGCATTCAAGCTGTATGTCAAGAACGAACTTACATCTCCTAATGCACTTTTTCCAGTTTACTTCCAGGCCGTACCAGCCGTAGCTGTAGCATATGGCGAAATCGTGTCTACCGTCTCCCAGTGAGTAACCGCTAGGACAGTCGAAATAGATTTTCGAGCCGACCTTAACTCTCCTATAACGATCCACGTATTTCGCAGACGCCGCGTCAGGTCTCATACCGTCTGGGCGCTTTGGCCAAAGGCAGACTGTGAAAAAAGTAATAGCAACATGTACGTTGACCTGCCATCATTCAGATCATATTGCAAATTTACTTACATGCATTGTTGGCAGCAGTCAATGCTACTAAACCCAAAAGGGCGGCGCATGCAACGATCGCGTGCTTCATCCTTTTTCACTTTCTTTCAGTAGATCGAAAGCCAAGTGAGGTAGCCTACTTCTCGCGATCAGCATTTTTATACCAAGACAGCTGACCACAAATGTAACACGAGAATCGTCCTTAGGCTGAATTCTGTGAAAAAATCGATTTCTTTCTTGTCATGCTCGAAACGCGGACCGCTCAATTAAAATGATGATTCGGTTGTTTCAAAATACGTGTTTCAAAATCGATCCTGCAGGTACGCGGGAAAGGGGTCATTAAATGAAAAATTAGATAGCAAGGCCGCAATTCTTTATACGAACAGTCGAGTCCTTGCAAACTGAGCCCAGCGATATACAGCAGGCCCGCAATATAGTCAAGTGACAATATTATTGACCTATCAACTTCGAAAAAATTTCGCGCTTCGCGCGGCAAGTGGCCCGCGCAATAGTTCGTCAATCGAATGTGGCCCTTTGGCTGAAAAGGTTGGCCACCCCTGCCTGAGAGCAACCAATAACTAAATGAATGTGCGTTTTACCTAGCCTCCGTATCTGTATCATAAATATATTGATCGCAAGCGCAGTGATTGGAGCTTACAGTTTACGCTGTCGTAAGCTAGTATAATAAAGTAATATATACTAACAATGCCCAGTGCTCACCTTAACCAACCCTTTTGTATGATTGAAATCGAACGAATATCGTCCATGCTTATCATGGATATGGAGGTAGGTCATTTTCTACATTTCTGAGGTATCGTTTTGTATCCTATATTTTGGCTGATAATTGTAGACGCAATACCGATACTTGCTTTAGAAGTACTGCGTATGCGTGAGCGATACAGCGCTTTTTTTCGCGTATAATTAACTCTTTTTTCTAAAATCTGGACTCCATCTGTATTCAAAACAGTTCACAAAATTCAATGACTTTAAATCCTGTCTCGTACTTTGAAAATTCAGCTTGACTCGACTAGTGTCTTGACTCGTCACTTGACCTGACTCGAGTCACCTCCGAAAATCGGGTGACTTGACTTGACTCGAGTCAAAATGTGCAATGACTCGAGATGACTCGTGGCTCGAAGGTAGTGACGTGATCGCAACACTGCTTGACTTCGGAGTGACACGCCAAGTTGTGTATTTGTACTTACAATATTACTCAACACCTCAAATTGGCTGAAATGTGGTGTCTAATCCCGGTTCTGACCAACTTCTACGTGTTGGAGGTTTCTCTGAGATTCTCATCGCGAACTGCCGTGATTGCGAGATAGCGTAGTGGCAGGGCCGTAACTGCCGCACTCCAAACCCCCCAATTGGAGGAGGCGAGCTCGAAGGGGCTCCAAAATTATTTCGTGAAATAGCATAAATTATGGACTATTTTTTTAAAATTGATGCAACTTTTTCAAAAATTGTTCGTGCTGTGCGCGATTTCAAGTTGCCAAATATCTTGATTATTGGGTACTCTTCCCCAAAGAAAAAATACGCAAGATTTATAAAAATGGGCATAGCAGCGTTGGCCATTACCGCGCCACAACGCACCAAGACATATAAAGTTTAAGGCCATGTAACATGCGACTCCAAGAAGTGTGTCAAAACGATCAGCAGCGAGTTAATCTTGGCTGAAAAGGACTGCCCTCATGCTGACCGAAAACTTCGTTATATATACAAAATACGTATAGGTTTAATTGTCCATAGGCGATTAATTGACTGGCGCCGAATGTTCCTGTCTTGGCAATCTGAACCTCACAAGACAAATACCATCCCGCAGGGAAAGATTATATGCCAGTGAATAAATACCAATTTGAAATCGTGTGATCTTTTAGTTTAGTACGTTTGGGCGATTCTATATTTTTTTGATATAGCAGACAGGAGTTCACGAAATAACATCATGTAACGTAAGTCATACCAACGGGTCCACCCGCCCGAAGATGCTTAATTATTATTTAGGGGCTATACAGTTTCAAAGACACCTCACTCAGCTCCACCGGTAAATTTGATTACGTGAGTAGAGAGGACAAGAAAGTGATAGCAATATATATGCAATTCCCGATCTTATAGACCGATTTTATCATGAATTATCGAAAATTTTCGCGCTGGATCACAAAACAGTACAACTATAATTTCGTGGCAAAAGCGAACAACATGATGGCGGGTCGGTTTATCACCCTGTAAGAGCACAAGACTCAAGTTTTTTGTGGGGCCTGACGAAGTGTTGTTTTGTTCCTGCCAACGGGTATGCACCCGGATATGTTTAATTACACTGGTCGACATTTTCAATTTTTTTTTCTGAACGATGAATTGTATTTACCTAATTTGACGATGCTGATTCCGAATTTGCCATCAGAATTAACCCATCACGTCACACCTTGTCGAAAAAGTCGATTGAAAATTTTACTTAAAAACGCCCGTATTAAGGGCGCATTTGCCCGTTTAGGTCCGTTTCTGATGCGAAACACATCCAACAAAGCTCTCAACGTACTTTATTGGATCGAAGTTTTACTATCTTAAACTAAACCCTCCAAATAAAAAGGATCCTTAGTATTTTCAAGAAATTTAGATGCAATTTCATTGAGGGAGAGACGTGTATTTTTTCCAAATCCGACTTCCCAATAAGAAATAGGGGTTTTGGTGAGTATTCTGATTTGAGATCCAACAAATGCACCCTCTTTAACTGTAACAGCACTCAAGTGAAGAAACGTTTCGTGAATGTATTTAGAACGTGCACTCTCTTTGATCAGAGCTTTTAAAAACTTTTTCATGAGATACAGTTTAACATATAATGGTGGAAATACAACATTAGATCTGTCGATAAGAGCAGGCTTTAAATCATTTTAAAGCCTGGTATAAGATACTCCGTCATTGGCCACTAGGGTTGTCCAAAATTTGGAAAATCTCAAAAAAGATGCGTATCCATGTCTCATTCTGTAGATTATTGATAAAAAAAACGTCAATGAACCTGCAATAAGCTTACAGGAAAGTCGTTAACATTTGTCTAAATGCGTTTGAAAGTAGCTGCCCTAGAGTGGGCGTTAGGGTTGTTCAGAATTGACCGACTTTCAAAAAGTCTAGGTTTTCAGTCCGTTTCCCATGCCTTATACCTTACAAACAAATTCTGGCAACTTTTTTTTGTAATTCATCCCCTGCATCCGTGTGCACATTGCCGTTTTCTCATGCACCTAAAAATTTCTTCGGAATTAGGGGATTCCCCCGTTGTCAGTGACTCGACAGGAAGGGCGTGTGTTCTCATTGACGTGACGCGTATGTTCTAGCGCTGATGAAGCGCAGAGCACGGCTGTGAAACGGGGATCATTGATTAGTCAGGTGCCTTGCTGCTTTGTTGTTGATGGACTGTGTTTACGATTGAGGTGCAGGACTTATCAGGCGGCGTTTTGACTCATGCTATTAGCGAGTTTATCGCGTGATTAGTGAACATAGTATTATAGCAGTATACAACTATTTGATATGATAGACCTGATACTCTTTTCCTTCCTACTGGGATAGAAACAAAGCTTGCAAATGTCTATTCCAGTGACTGGGGAAAACCGCCATAGCATTTTATCAGGATCAAAGGGGTCCGAGATTAGCAACGATCGGTGGCAAAGATAAAGTGTTGAAAGCGAAAATCATGCAACAAAAGAGACGGACCATGAGTGCAAGAGAGTCTGCACCAGCATCAAGTAGCGAAGGTGAATTTACAGAGAGCTCATCTATATCTTCACAGGTAGCTGACACTTCTCACAGCACTGATTTTGAACTTGCACAGTCGACATCTGGTCATTCCGCTAAATTTGTGACTCTAAAAGCTCCTGTAAACCTATTCAGCGACGAAGACCTATGCCAGGTTTTTGATCGCTTGAAAGTCAGTGATAATGCCGCTACCATGATAACTGCAGCACTGATTAAAGCTTGCGATGGCAACCCTAATGACTTCCATCTTTCAAGATCTGGGACCTATCGACGACGCATTGCAAATCGTTTGAAAATTTCCGAATCTATCTTTGAAAAAATATCCACCAATCCACCAGAGCACATTGCATTGCACTGGGATGGAAAGCTCACCAAGAGTCGTCTAGGACAGTGCTCTTCAACCGGGGTGGTCGTACACCCTAGGGTGTACCAGAATTTGCAAAGGGTGTACCGCTCAGATGGGGTGTACAGGGGTGTACCAGATCCGAGTAACAATGAGCCGATGGCTAGCTATCACAAATGCAGGTTTATAGGTCAGTACAGACAGGTTGACGCACAGGTTAACGAGCAATATGGTACAATGTTATCTCAAGTGTAATACTGTACACCGCTTGCTTGTGATGTCATAAGCAAATATTTCTTCTATTCATTTAGCCGTCGGCAATAGACCAATGGTTCCGTTTGGTGTTGTAAAGTATGCAGTTAACAAACATGTGTTCAGCTAGTCATTTGTATTTTAGTGATTTTTGAGGAAACCGCCGCGATAGCTCAGACTTTTTGAATCTGTGCTTCCTACGCGACGCTAATAAATACCGCAATGCACATAAATGAAGTGACGTAGCCAGCCAAGGTCGAAACAGCTTCCATATTGAAATCGAAACCCTTTTGTTTTAAAATGCCGATTGTATGTATCCCGCCGGCCATCCGACAGTCGACGAGCATGTCCACATTCAAGTCGAAATACAAGCAATTACTACTAAATAAATACAGTCCATCCTCAAGATTACCGGACCACGACTGACCTGTCGATCTCGCTTCCCATGACATGCCGTCCTATTTATTGTCGCTTTCTTTTTCTATACTATCTTCTTTACTTTCATTCAGTGTGCATGCCTCCTCTTCACT